>PVKA01018390.1:0-21968 GCA_004027165.1 Ctenomys sociabilis
ACACACACAGTTTTTGTCTTTTTTGACCCGTCTAGGTACAGCTACCTAATCATCTTTATCATAGCCACATAGAAGGTCCATTTTTGGCCTTATGAATTTATAACTAAGCTTTTTGGTGTTTGGTTGTTTCCAGTAAAGCAAAGTACAACACAACACCCAGCACTATACTTCCATACTTATTTATTTATTTATTTATTTTGAGATAGGGTCTCACTTTTAGCTTAGGTTGGTTTCAAATTCACTGTGTGTCCCAGGCTAATCTTAAACTCGCACTCCTCTAACCCAAGACTACAAAGTGATGGGATTATAGGTGTAATCCTATGTAAATGTGTAAGCCTGGCATAAACATGATTTTTAAATTCTGGAGCGGTCTTAACATTCTAATGTTACTTTTTTAATGGACTGTATTTTTAAAAATATTAATGTAGAAGCTATAATAAGTATAGCATAACCTTTTACACAAATACAGAGGTATCTTTCTGTCCTTTATTCCTCTTCTTGCATTAGATCTGCCATTTTTCCTATGTAACAGTATTCAGCTTTACTCAATAGTGGGTTATAAGAAAAAACATGGCTATCAATGAGTGAGTGAAAAAATGATAAACAAGAAATGGAAAATTCACTAAGCTTGACTGTGACCTACCTATCTTAGTTCTAAAGTATTGACGTACATTTTAAATTAATGATATTCTAGGTCTTGCTATCTAAATATACAGAACTTAATCTCCAGATTAAAAAAATCTAATAATACCAACTCTATAGTACACTCTATAACTTTCTAAATCCTTATAATGCCTCACTTTATGCCACTTTTCTCCTTTGACACAAAAAAGAATGTGCAATATATAAATGGCTAACTGCCATAATGGAGCAACATATCTACTTTCTGTTAAATTATAGAAACAAAGAGGCATCTTCTCTTCCTACGTAAGTGAAGCCCATCAAAGAAGAAATTGTCAAAAGAATAGCTCTCTTTTATGTGCAAGGTGCTATTCTTAGTACTTTATACTTATCATCTGATCCTTAATGATAATTCTTAGAAGTGACAAAATCACCATTTCAAAGATGAAAAAACTTGAAGCACAGAGAATTTATTGGTCAAGGTTATATAGAAATATGTAACAGAACTTACAGTAAAACCCAGCTGTTTGATTTTAGGGACACTGCTTTAAGCATCATACTCATTCTATCACAGAAAGAATAGAGCTACTTTAAATCAGATCCTTTTGGATGAAATTACTGCAGTGTAGAAAATAGAGGTATAAAACAGGCCGTTTAACGAACAGAGTTATAGTAAATAAACATAAAGAATATCTTATATTTTAACCTGTTAAAAGTATCTTTCCTGTAGGGCCTTTCATGCTATAGATCAAGAATATTGGTGACATTTAAAAATTCTTCTGAGTTTCTCATCATCATACATCATCTACACTTTGTATGTCACCCATGTGAAAACAAGGTGAAAACAGCAAAATGTGTGAAAGCATTTTAGGCAGTAAATATAAATAAGAAACAGATACTAATAGTCACAACTGAGAAGAATCTAATAAGGTACTAGAGTGAAACATGTTTAAATAGTTAAGCTTTATTAACAAGAATTTCTAGTGAAATACTATTTGCATGGTGATGACACAGTTCATTCAAAATAAAAGTAACTTGTTAGCAAAATTACTGCTCTAAAAATAGGAGAGCAATATCATTACTGAAGTACTGATGGAATACATAAAACACACACAAAAAAAGGAATAAAAGATGTTAACTGCTCTGAGAAACAACATAATAGCAGTAAGAACATTTCCATTGTTTGCATAATAGCAAGGCAAATAAGGAAATGTAATTTCAATCTTGAAAATTGGTAAATTAGAACACTCTGTGCTGAACACAATCATGTTAAAGCAAGTGAACGATTCTCCACAAACAAAAGACAACAGAATTGGTTTTTATATGCTAGAGTGTAATATGTTCCCCTGAGACAGTCACATTTTCCTGACTTAGGACTGGACAATAGCACTTTAAATCACTAGATAAAAACAACTCCTATCAGGAAATGCTAAAAACATTGAGAAGACTTCAGCAGTCTTGTTTTTCTTTCACAAGTTAATGCAGATCAACAAAGCCACAGATAGCTAATGTTCACAAAATTACTTCTGGTAACTGCATACAGATGAAGGTTTATATTCATATATTTAAAAAGCCAAGCAAAATAAAGACAACTTTTGTTTGGCAGGATTGTACTACACTTTTAACTCCAAATAGTATTACAATAATTATCAAGTGGTTAACTCAACTTGTACTTTGGTGTAATAAGTAAAAACAAGTTTTCATACTGAGGTGAATAGTACTAGCTCACTCTAATGAGATCCTTTATTTTATAATATTAAGTTCACCAACTAGAAAGAAATAGAGTACAGGAGGAAAAACAACTATGGAGCATGTATAAATATTTAATAAGTCAAAAGAATTGAATGATGCAACGAAGAGGAAAGAAAACTACCTACTTGCTGCACTATCTCCCAAAGCTGATTCCTAGTCTGTCCTGCACCAAAGTAACTGCTTTTGATCACTTGAAAATGAGTGTCTATGGTGTCTCACACAAAGTTAAGAAGTCTAATCTCCTAAAAGGAGTGCAACCTTCTAGAGAAAGTCTTCACTTTAAGAATTAAATAATTTGAGGTCTAGGGATAACATCAGTGAAACAAATGATAAAAGTGTGATGGGACACATGTATTTTTTTCTACAATAGACAAATACTTTTAGGAATCACAATTATTGCCTTTTAAATTGAGATTTACTTTATAGTTAAGGAAAACATTTCTTTGCTTTTTATGAATTATAAGACAACCTTTAAAATGTTAAATACAATCAGTGGCTTAAAGCACCTGCAAGCAGGCGCAGGGGCCACGGGTTCCATCCCTGGGCCTGCCATGCTGGCCCCACCTCCAGGCCCATTGAGCCCAGCAATTGAGACTGGGCGTGGTGGTGCGTGCCTGTAATCCCAGCTCTTAGGAGGCTATAAACAGGCAGATGACTACTAGTCCAATCTAGTACTGAGAACCTGAACATCCTGTAGACCCTTCCCTAAAAATACAAACAATAAATGAATAAAATAAAAAAATACAATGTTAAATACAAGACAAATTTAGGACAGGCATAAGTATCACTGTCTTAAGATCAATAGATTAATAACACATCAGGACAGATCTAATGACAATGTCTCTTGACAGTTTCTATCTGATTTCTGTAAACTTAAAACATTATTTGAAAAATTAATTCTTTAATGATTTTCCCTAAACCTTGTTTTCGTGAATGGAAATTATGGACACTAATCTACTTCAATGAACATATTGAATAAGTAGAGAAGAGTCCGGAAGCTTTGGAAGAACCACAAATTACACACTACAACTTGTCATCAATCAATCCACAAGAGATACAACCATGTTAAATACATAGGCTTTTAAGCCATAATTGGATAAATCACACTTCTAATAACTTTTTTTTTTTTATGAATTTAGGATAGGGTCTACAGGGTGCATAGGGTCTTGTATAGATCGGATTGTAGTGATTCTATTTTCAGCCTCTCAAGTGTTGGGATTATAGGGGCACACTACATGCCCAGTCTCAGTCTCCATCTCAGTGCGCCCCAGGGGTGAGGCTGGCATGGCATGCTGGGGATTGAACCCTGGCCTCTGTGCTGTACCCAACCAGATGATTTAGTCTGCTGAGCTATCTGGCTGGCCCTAAAAATCGGAGAAGGATTTTTTTTTTTTTTTCTTTTGCTAGCTCAGGCTGCCTTAAGGGCGGGTCTGGTGTGGTTTTGGAGTTGGGGATCCAATGGCCGTCCCCTGCACCTAACTGAGTATGCCCAAGAAGGTGCTTTAAACAACTGAGCTAACCTGCAAGCCCCCAACACTTTCTTGAATGGCTGAAGAAACAAACATTCATGATGGTGATGATGTGCAGAGTTTGAGCCATACTACGATTTAAATCCAGGTATTTTTTCTGCTTTATCTAATAGTTATATGGTTTCTTTAGATCAAATAATTAGCCTGTCAAATAAAACTCAACTGCAGTAGAGATTGAAGCACATTTCTTTAAGATGAAACAGAGAGAATAAGCCCTGCAGTGATTCTTTTAAATTGTATGCAAAAGTGAACAAAGATAAGGCTTTTATACGTAAATGGATGGAACTAGAGACCATACTCATAAGTGAGATAAACCAGACCCACATATGTAAGCATCATGTTGTCTCCCTAGCGTAAGAAACTGAAAGAGGAAATAAAATCCAAAAAATACAATAGATATGGTGAAAGGGAAAGAAATTGCTCAAAAGAACACCTGGGATGGAGGAAAAAAGAAAAATAATAAAGGGGATCTAACCATATACAGTGGTTGTAGCAGGACAGTCCTGTGACATTTTTTTTTCTTGTCTCTTGTTTTAATTACCCTTTTTTAAAAAAACAAAACATTCACTTGAGAGACAGTATAGCAGTAACTGATAAGACATTAGAAGCGGTATGTATTTAGATCAGAATGATGGGCATTCTAGGCATGGCCTTAGAATATTACACACTGCGATCTTCAGTGCAATTGCTTAGTTCACAGTTATCAACATATATTTAGTCAGGTGAGAATCCTATCAATTAACTGCTGAAGATTCTCTAAACCTGTTCCATGTTATGTCTAAGATGTTGATATTAGGATAGTGAAGTTAAGCTTAACTGTTTATGTTACTGGGTAAGAGTATCATTAAGTTTCTCTTTTGGAGGGTTAACAACTTAAGTTTGCAGACCAAAAATTAGAGAAAAAGAAGGACTGCAAGGACAGCCAACATTTTGCCCTAGCCATTGAAGGTCAGTGAGGATTCAGGACATAAGAGAACCTGTACTATAACATCCTGTAACTAACTGGTGTCCCAAATTTTCTAATCAAAGAGATTGTGGGGCCACAGAGGAAAGTGATCGATGATGTATAATGCTCCTAAGGAGAGTCACCTAGAGAGAAAATATTCTCTCAGGCATTCATAGAGAGCAAAATGGTAAAGCAATGGCCATTACTCATCCACATGGCTGACACTGACAAAGGAAATACAAACTGTGGTACAGGGTTTCAAGGGTAAATCCTGAGGGGATTTGACTGACCTTGTCAGATACAAAAGTTACATTTCTTGTTATATAGGTCTTGCCTCACCTTGATCTTAACCATCCAGAAGTATAAATACGAGGTATAAAAAGTAACGCCATATTAACATGCTGAGCTGTAAAAGGCTCAAGTCAACAATTTCTGACATTGCCAGTCCTATGGTTAACCCACTACTATTATAGACTACTGGACTATAATGGTTTATTTTGCAGAATTAATGCACCTACAATATTTAAATGGCAATGGAATTCCCATCTCTGACACAACTAAACAAAAAAAGGGGGCTATAAATGAAGGACCTGGCAGGTGAGATGGCTCAGTGGAATAAGTGCTTCCCTGGTAAGTGCAAGGGCCTGAGTTCGATCCTCAGTTCTGCAAAAAGACAAAAAAAAAAAAAAAAAAAAAAAGGGATTATTTTGTAGTGTAATCTATCTATCTATCTATCTATCTATCTATCTATCTATCTATCTATCTATCTATATCTGTATATACAAAATAGTTGGGATAGATATACAGCTACTTTCTCTTCATTCAATGAGAAAAAATATTTGTACTAATAGTGTTTGGACAGGATTGGACAGGTCTGCATCTTGTACTACAAATAACTACTATGAAGATAACAATATGAAATGTATAAATTACTTTAACTGTCCCACTAACTTTTTTGAAATTGTCTCGCTATTAATTAATTAAAAAAAAATAAGGGGGGAAAAACATGCACACACACACCTTAGCTAAGAAAATTGTACTTCTAAATTCTACTGATTTATTGAGGAGTAGTTAATGTCTAACGGTTTGATCAATAAAATAACAATATGCAATATAACACCACTGTCAATTTTCTATCATTTTATTTTGAAATTCTGTATCTGTTTTTTTATGTATTTAAAATTAAAACTACAACAATCACTAAATAATTCCACAATTTCATTTTATTACCCGTAAGGTATAATGAGAGTTCTTTAGATCTAGGAAATGGGAAACATCCTAAGATGCTGTGCTTCTTAGCTCTGAAAATGTGTAGAAGCTAAAACATTTCATTAGAAATAAATAGCCCTGGTATCCCAGTTTGTGGTCTCTAAGTACTATGTTATCATTCAAAGGAAATACAGGTTTTGGAAAAGTGGCTGGGTACAGGTTTGACACATTCGAATCGACAGCTAAGAAGCCATCAAAAACTAATGGAGTTAAGAGGACACTGAAGCCAATATGACAGACCAAAAAGGGGTAATTTAAACATGAAAATGAGTACTTTTAATAGTCATAATATATATCTTGAATATAAAAATCTATTAGTCAACAAAATAATACAAAAAAAAAAAAAAAAAAAAAAAAAAAAAAAAAAAAACTTCACTGATTGCCTTTGCAGATTGCTAGGGTGTTAGCTCAAACTAAAATTTGCCAGAAAAAAACAAGCATTTATTCTAAGTAGTGAATAAGGGAATTTCTATATATTAGAAAGGTGCAAATAGAATAATGGTAGTAAAGAATTTCTATTTGCCATTGTTAGTTAATATAACAAAGAGAAAACAATTGTCAACACCACCAAAACCTTTAACAAAAAAATATACTAGATAGACTACATTAAGAACTCCATATCCTGTTCAATACATAATTAACAGTGGGACAAACTGATGTGATGTTTTGTTTTTTCTCATTTGGTACCAGGACTCATAGTCACGACCTTGCATTGGCCAGGCAGGTGCTTTGCCACTGAACTATATTCCTGGTTGTGATAGGAATTTTTTTTCTTTTTTGTATTTTAGGGTAGGGCCTATAGAGTGTTCAGGGTCTCACTACTAGATTGGACTTTTAGTGATGCACCTGTTCAAGGCCTCCCAAGAGCTGGGATTACAGGCACGCGCCACCAAGCCCAGTCTCAATTGCTATCTCAGTGTGCCCCAGGGGCAGGGTCAGCACAGCAGGCCTGGGGAATCAAACCCTTGATCCCTGTGTCTGCTTGCAGGTACTTTAATCTGCTGAGCTATTTGGCCAGTTTCTGACAGAAGATTTTAACAAAGAATTGACCTAAGTCAAATAAAAAAAAAATTTTTTTTAAGTTTTTTTTTTTTTTTATTTTAATTTGTGCAGGGTCTCATTATGCAGTTTGGACTTATGTAGTGATGCTCCTGTTTTCAGCCTTGGTTACATTATTCTAAATATCTGAATCACTGTGATATAAGAACTTCTCCTTGGAGAGCCAGATTGAGCAAGGAACAAGAGACACTGTAAATAAATACTTCATACAGCTGAAGTCTGAGGGTTGGCTTAGACTGAGTGGCACAACCTCATCTACTTCAGAGCTGCAGGTATTCTGTAAGCATCAGCAATGTCTGGGAAGCCTGCCCACTCATTACAAATAAGTATTCCTTTCATTCCAGGAATTGTTATCTGGAAACTGCCACAGATACAGGGCTGGGAATATGCAAACATTTTCTGCTGATCCTTATGGTATAATTTCAGAAGCCATTTATTCAGTCTTTACCCAGTGTTTAAGAAAAAAATGGATGTTTAAATCAGTGTGGTAGAACACAACTCTAATTCTAGCACTCTGGGAGGCTGAGGTAGAGGACTGTGAGAGAACAAACTGGGCAAATTAGTAACTAAGTAAGTCTCTGTCTCAAGATAAATAAGAAAAAACTCAGTGCAAAGGCCCTAACCCTCGGTACTGGAAACAAGTAATGTGTATATACTATATATCACTTCCAGTTGTACTCCTGTATGAGTGTGTGTTAAAT
Source organism: Ctenomys sociabilis (assembly GCA_004027165.1). Classification (NCBI taxonomy): domain Eukaryota; kingdom Metazoa; phylum Chordata; class Mammalia; order Rodentia; family Ctenomyidae; genus Ctenomys; species Ctenomys sociabilis. The sequence goes on from PVKA01018390.1 coordinate 7,878, forward strand.
ACACACAAAGGACCTTTGCACTGGGATACACCCCCAGTCCATCTTCTTTTTTTGAGAAAGAATCTCTCTGACTTGACTAGACAGGGCTTAAACTCATGATCCTGCTGCCTCAGTCTTCCTAGTGAGTGGGATTTTCTGATGTATTCTTTTTTTTTTTTTTTTGCAGAACCGAGGATTGAACTCAGGCTCTCTACTGAGCCATCTCCCTGACCTCTTTCTGTTGTATTCTTGAGTGAAAAAAAATCATGCTTTATGAAAGTGTGTATACTGTAGTAAATTCTGTTTTACTGTTTCAAATAAGACTTAATAATAGGGGGCAAAAGATAGAAAGAGATTTCAAGATTTTAAAAAAGAAAAAGGAAGTAGAAAACAAGGTACCCTTTTTAACTGAGGAAAACCATCTTTGCAACTAAATCATCAAATTTACCCCTCCCACAACCTAAATAAAATAAAAAGAAATAATGATTATTAATTTTGGTTCTTATAGCCCAATAAAAGAAACAGGCATTGCCAAAGTTTTCATCAGACTAGTGTATTTTTTAATGTAAATAAAAATAATCTTTCTGATATATAAGCACACTACCTGAATTTTTATAGTTTACAAGGTTGACTATACATAAAAAATTATCAGTGCTATAGATTTTCAAAGATTTGATATAAAAAGCAAGCTGCAACTCTATGTTATAATTCCTTTCTAAACTTTCACTCCACCTTTTAACAATTAATAAAGACTGCCAACTTTTTATTATGTCCTAAAGATTAAAACAAAATCAACTAACATGTACTTTTACCATCTTTTGTTTGCAAAGGGATATTTTGACTTCAAAGAGTAGGAAATAAAGATTAGTATAATGGCCAGTATAAAACTCATCTCGGGCCAGCAAGATAGCTCAGCAAATTAAGCACCTGCCTAGGCAAGCACAGGGACTGGGGTTTGATACCAGGCACCACACGCAGTACTGGGCATGCTGAGCTGGCCATCGAGACCAGGTGTGGTGGAGCACCCCTATAATCCCAGCACTGGGGAGGAAGCTGAAAACAGGAGGATCACTGCAAGTCTAAGCTGTGTAGTGAAGACCCTGTACCAAATACATGAAAAAAAAAAAAAAACAACAAAAAACAAACAAACAAAAAAACCCACCCTTGTCTCATGCTATTATTTTCATTTCATTCTGGAACATTAGGACCAGCATTAAGGACCACTCTTAACCTTAGTTTTGGGGGAACATTTGCTCTAAGTCATTTACAGCAATTTTCCCCTCTTGCAATAACTGACACTGCCTATATGTGTATCTTATTTCCTGTACTTCATGGCACTTACAGCACCTTGTAGTTTCATTTCCTCCATCAATGGGAGTTAGAACTGGCCAGGAAATGCCAAGTTCAGGAATTAGAAAGTACCCCTAGGTATCTCTGCTTTCTACAAACCCTCCAACACTGCCACTGCCAGGAGTGAACCAGGGACCTCTAATCTGCTTTTTCTCAGTAAGACCCTCACTCCTTGCTGCCAACCAAGAGTTAGTCCTAATATGACTTGAGACTCTAGCCCAAGTCATTGGGTCCAGTAATCTCTGTGTGACTTTCCTCCTGCCCCTCTCAGGGTCTCTCCCATTCTTGAAATCCTTTTGTAACAACATCTGGATCTTGTACCTAGTAACAAAATACCCTCGCACTTAGAACATCCCCTCTAAACTTCTCTTGTATTTTTTGGCTATAGCTTAACTCCAAATGGCTATCCTCTGTAACCTAAGATAATGGATTCCCCTTCCCTCGCTGTCCTGGATCAAATCCAGGGACTCAGGACCTCTGCACCGAGGTATATCCCCAGTCTAATTTATCTATCTATCTATCTATCTATCTATCTATCTATCTATCTATCTATCTATCTATCTATCTATCTATCTATCTATCTATCTATGGTACTAGAGATTGAAGTCAGACCTTGTGCTTGCCAGCATATCCCCATTCTGATTTATTTATTTATTTATGGTACCAGGGATCGAACTCAGGACCTTGTGCTTGCCAGGCAAACACTTCTTCCACTGAGCTATTGCCCTAGTCCCTCTAATTTATTTTTTTGAGATAGAATCTGAGTTTCCCAGGCTGCCTCAAACTTGGAATCTTCCTACCTCGGTCTCATGAGTGACTGGGATTTTTTTGTTATATTCCTAAGTGGCAAAAAAGCATGCCTTATCAAAGTTCCTATATAGTATTATGAATTCTGTTTCACTGTTTTAAACAAGAGTCAGTAGCAGAGGGCAGCACCCTTTATTTATTTATTGTTTTATAATTTTAAGACATGAGCTTGCTAAATTGCCCAAGCTGGGCTACAACTTGCAATCCTTTTCCTTAGCCTTCCAGACTCCTGGTATTACAGGAAAGGACCACCATACCTGGTAACAATTCATTTTTCACCTTTCACAGATTTGGCATTCACTAGATGAACTGAATCTCACTAATGTCTTATTTAACCTCCTAAAACCAGCCTCCATGTCTAAACTATTCAGGATTTAAATTCAGTAGTTCCTGTGATTCTTCGTGTACTTTTTACTGAATTGGTGTTAAGATTTGCTTGACACTCTCCCCAGGGTCATGGTACAGGACTCTAAGATGGAGAAATGGAACTGCCTATTTCCACTGGTAATCCTCTATCTGATTCAAGTAAATACTTCGGAGTTAATATCTAGGACTTAAAGACCTGAACTGTTAGCTACTACAAGAAATCATATATATTTATTTAATTTGTGTGTGTGTGTGTGTGTGTGTGTGTGTGTTACTGGGAATTAAATCCAGTCCCCCACCCATTTTGAGAAAGGGTCATGCCAAGTCACTAAGTTGATCAGGATGAGCCTGAACTTGTGATCCTCTTGCCTCATGCTCCTAGAACGCTGAACCTATAGAAGTATCCCACAACACAGAGCTTCCATTTCCTTTTCATATGACATTCCGGGCAATCTCTGTAATAATAAAACTATTATATACCACAATTCCTGGATACCTGGGCTAGGAGTTAATAAACTAGAATTAATGTCTAGAGCCAGTGATCTGGATTCAATTTTTTTAATCTCTCTTAATTTTCCTATCTCATATTGATACTATTCCGCTATTACATACTGATTGGATAGAAATCACCTGTACATAGCCTATGAAGGTTGCGGCTATTTATCTTTGCTTATCACATGTTATACATACATTATTTAGCTGATGAATACATGTAAGTATAATTTCTTTTTGCTTTATGCAAAAAATTAGATATTGAGATTTCAGAAGCTTACAATGTAATATAAGAAACTTATTTTTACCATGAAGTTTAATTGATTCCCACAGAAAAAGGAACAAATGTAGCTTTTCTCACTAGGGAGAACACACACACACACACACACACACACACACACACACACACACAAACCCTACCAAAAAATATATACATACTATTTCAGGAAAAGAAAAACAGTAATTTTTCCAACAGATGGTGTTATCCTCATATGGGGGACTTCAGAGATGTCATGTATTGCTGGAAACCCACTACACTGCTGGCCTTTAGAGAAGAAACCCTTAAATGCATGTGCAGCAACCTCAATGGTCAAGGTTTCTCAAGTAGCAGCTTGCCATACTAACAAATGTTTGGAAGTAGATGGCTACTACTTTGAGAACCTCTTATAATAGTAGAGGACAAAGGTACCATATTAACTTCATGATGTCTAAGTGCAATATTAAAATATTGATAAATTTTTTCTTTCACTGAAGTGTGTACAAATTTTTTTGGGAATGTTTATGTACACACATCTGTAGTTTTTCTTACTCAGTAAAAAGTTATTTTTATCAATTTTTTATTTTTATTTTAGGGAAAGGTCTTCAAAGTGTTCAGGGTCTCACTACTAGATGGGACTTTTAGTGATTTGCCTGTTTACAGCCTCCCAAGAGCTAGGATTACAGGTGTACACCAATATGCCCAATCTTAACTGCCATCTCAGTGTCCCCCTAGGGCAGGGCCAGCATGGCATGCCCAGGGACCAAACTCCTGGCTCCTGCACCTGCTTGCAGGTGCTTTAATCTGCTATTTAGCCGGCCCTCAGTATAAAAGTTTAAAAAGATGTACTTGTTCATCTTCCTTCATCCCTTTCCCTCATCACTGTCAAAAAATATCACCAATATATGGTATAATTTAAAGATCATAAATTTGACTTTATTTATTTAGCAGTACCAGGGATTAAATTCAGGACTTTGCACTTGCCAGACAGACACTTAATCAACTGAGCTATCTCCCTGGCCCTCATAAATTTTGACTTTACATTTCAGTGCTTCACTATCCCCAGCATCTACAACACTAATTTTTGCTCATATTTTTCTGCTTCATCCTTCTCTGTTTCTGCAACATGGTGTTGGCACAGAATCAAAGCCACACTGCCACCCCCAGATCGTGGTAGTGAGTACTGTGTCTATCCTCTTACCAGCACATCATGCACCAGTGCCTGATACGTCCATGTATGGTGCAAAGGAGTCGCCAAGTCGACGTTTCTGTCAACGAGGACTAATAAAGGCCTCTGGAAGCTGCAGAGACATTTAAAGTATTTTCATAGCAGTGTGTACAGTTAAAATTTTCCTAATGCTTTGTACACAGGAATTAGCACCTTGATATAAACAGAATGTTAATACTGAACATCTATTACTGTGCTATATTTCTGTTTAATATGTTCAACCAATTATGAAAACAGATTTGGCTTGAACTAAAGATACCTAAGGCCATGCTACCCTGAAAAAAACCTGATTTCAGATTATATGCCTTAGAACCCATAAATAATGCTACATTGTACATTCACCCAGGGAACTTTCTTACAAGCAAAATAATCTATAGAAATACATTTATGGAATATTTTTTGTAGTTAAAATAAGTTGTTTCTCAGATATATATTTCAAATCTTTTCAAAAGGCCACGGAGCTTACTATCAGATTCAAGAAATAATTCAAAAGAATACAGCCTCATAAATTTACACAAATGTTCCAGTTTCATAAATCCTAAGCTGTAATGTTTTGTAAACATAAACTCAAATAAGTAGACTACAGTAGTGGCACATGCGCATCAGACTGTTTATATCGCTGAGAACCCTAAAAGATCTGTCATCACTGAACTACAGCCTCAAGAAGCTTTCTATAATATACAAAAACATGTCACAATAGTATCAAATTATGTGACTATTCACTTAACAGAAAGATATGTGACACTTCATAAACTTCAACTCCATCATTACACTTTAGATGTAAAATAGACTACTAAAAGCAATCTGAGACATAAATTTGTGTGATTACCACGCGTCTACAGAAACTCTAGGGATTTTCTTTAAAGGTACTATTGTTATCAGAAGAAGTGCACTCTGGTTATAGTAAGAACATACTTATTCAATAGTCACTATCATCTGATTATATTAAAAACAGACTTCTTTTTTGGCAGTACTTGGGATTGAACTCCCAAGGAACTTAGACTTGCTAGGCAGGCACTCATGCTGATGAGCTACATCCCCAGATTTTCTGATTGTATGAGCTTACACATTTTTTTCCTGCAATAGATCTCTGATCATTTAATAGCTCAGTAAAACTTTCTGGGTATCTGTATTCACCACTCTGGGCTAAAAACTTAAGAGTGGTACCCTTACCGCTTACTATCATTTACTCCAGAGTGAGGTGGAAGGGATGGGATGATTTACAGCAGGATTTCTTAGCTTTGAAAGTAATGCTTTTTGGAGATAGAAAATCTAACATTGTAAGATGCTGCTAAGCTCTTTAATGTACCTTACTTAATTTTTATTAGGATCTACCCCGCTTGCACAATCTATACACCTCCAGACATTATTAAAGGTCTATAAGGGACAACATTTCCTTGGTTAACAAAATTTCACTAGCATATGTTTGTATTTAGTACAACAGTCTAGCAGGTTGCTGATTAAAATAATTCACAAATGCATCTAACAAATTAACAAGACAACTATACTATGATGAGAACAATTTAATAATTATTCAAATAAAACAGTACCTTAACAGTGATTTCTAAGGTTGATACTAAAGTAGTGTAAGATGAAAATTATTAAGGTATAAGAGACATATTGTTTGCCTTTGTTAAAATAAAATCAAATGATTTGATGTTCCTGCTTTACTTAAATTAGACAAACATTCTGAAGAATACGTAATTAAGGTCAGTAAAAAAATCAGAATACAGTTTAAAATAATGGAGGAACTTGGGTAACTAAGTTTTAAACACAATGTTAGTGTGAATTACCAGTGATGGTAGTACCTCTGGCTATAGGAGGCATCAAAATTGATTGAAATTAAGATGTGATACAAACATGGTAAATGTTCAATGTTCAAAAAACTACATAGGGCTGGTGAGATGGCTCAGTTGAATAAACGTTTCCCTGGCAAGTGCAAGGGTCTGAGTTCAATCCCTGGTTCTGCCAAAAAATAAAAATAAATAAATAAAATTTAAAAATTACAGTAAAAAACACATAGCCATTCGGCTCCCTCTTTTTTTTTTTATTTTTTTCCTTTAAACCACACTTATCCTGACATTCTTGGACTTTCTGAAGTAGTTCTGGAAGTCCTCTTTAAGGTGTGCATGTAAATGCAGTCTTGTGGGTGGCTGGATGTCTTAAATAGTATGAAAAGCCAGTCTCAAGAGTGCCTGATTTGTGAATAAGGTTGCTAAGGACACATCTGCCTTTCTAATGGATGTCACTCAACATCTGCTTTCAACATATTTTTAATCACATGTTATAAAGACACTCATAGATGAATTTCAGGATTGCTTCAGAAAACAGCAAGAATAAGGAGATAAGTGCATTTTCCCTGCATATTCCCAAACATTTCCTGTATATTTTGATTACCCTTGTATGGGGACAATTATGAAATTTTTATTGCCAGGCAGCTATTATTTCTTGGGGTTATCATGCTTTTCCCTCTTATAAGCTTTATTAATTAATCTGGGGGTAAGAATGAATTTTCTAAAATTCTGTCTCAGCTTAATAATTCTCAGCCATTTGAGTGGGTTTAATTTCAATGCTATCCCATTATCATTTCTAATGAAAAATATACGGGTTTTCTTTTTAGTATTTGTAGTCATAAAAACTGAGCAGTTAATGACTTTGGTATTACCTACTCATGCTAAAAAATGGTAGCAATGAAAGAAATGCTTCACAAAATTACTGCTTTTTTAATGTAAAATTGGAAATTTAATAATAATGATAGAAACAAGCCAAGTTTTTTCATTGTTTCTAAAATCAAGAAGATTAATAATAACTAAAAAGAAATAGCTTCTGATCTACAAATCCATAGTGATAAAATTTAATATCCTACCAAAATAAAATAAATTCAATATTTCATCTGTATTTCAAGAACCATTTGAGTCAAAACCATGAACCTGATGATCTGATTTAAAAATAAGTATCAAACTGCTACTACAGTTATAAGATATTCCATGATATAAGAAAAACAACAATAAAACTCTACACATTTTATTTTTAAGTTTTCTAAGTACATTAACATGATACCTGAACTGGCCAGCTCCCAGTGTGTCACCTGTAAAAAGACTATTTCTTGCATCCCTCAGATTTTCCCGAAGTTTCTTATCTAGTTTCTGAAAAATCAAATTTTCGATTAACTCATAATATTTTAAATTCATGTGGGGTAACATGTATTTTTAGTTCTATAACCAAGAAGGTTAGATTGTCTTTATAAAATAGCAATTCTAAAATCTGAACATTTTTGCATAACTATTTTTATACCATCGTAACTTGTACTTGATAGGGTGTGCTCAGAGCAGGTGGCCTGAAGAATAGCATCTGTTTACAACACACCCAACAGGAGTTTAGGGTCACTGTGACTAGAGGCACAAAACTTGTGACTCCGTTTGAGCAAATGTCCTACACATGTACTCATACTTTTCCACATGGCTTCTGGATAGTACCAATGGGACAAGGCTCAGTAATGGGGGAAGCCACAGCATTTAGTGAGAGAGGTAGACATCTGAGCCACTATATCCATGGGTGATCTGTTGGTAGTCCTAGAAGTAAAGACTGAATTTCCTTTTTCAACTATATATATATATTTTTAATGTATTTTGTGCAGGGTCTCACTATGTAGCTAGGACTCATAGGGATCCTTGTTTTCAGCCTTCCTGGTGCTGGGATTACATGCATGTACTACCACACCCGGACTCTGTGGTCAGCTCAGAGTGTTGGGGGGTGGGGCCAATGTGATACATGCCAGGGGTCAAAACCTGGCCCCTGCACTTGTCTAAGTAGGCACTCAGTCTGCCGAGCTATCCAGTCAGCCCTCCTTTTTGAATGAATTCAAAACAGTAACAATAATTTAAAAAAACCTTATACTTGAGAAAGACCAGTGTCTTCTCTATTGTGACTTAGGCCTGACTTTACTAACACAGTTTGAAGGCAGGGTCTCATTATGACACCTTTGATCTTTTTTTTTTTTCTTTTTCTTTGTGGTACTGGGGATTGAACTCAGGACCTTGTACTTGCCAGGGAGGTGTTTATTCTACTGAGCTATCTCCCCAGCTCCCGCCCTTGATCTTGTATTCCTCTTGCCTTAGCTGAGGATCTGGGATTACAAGTACGTGCCACTGCTCCAGCTAATAAGCACTTTCTATTAACTAATTTTACTTTAGGCATGGGAAACAATTAGCAATAATGACCCGTTCTCTCTCTTTAAGCATGACCCCTGTCATAAACAGATTCTTGTATAAATGGAAAAAAATTGTTGACTGAGAATAAAAAAAAGAGTACAGGGTACAATAATCACCAGAACAGAAATGGGAGTATGTGAAGGAAATTGGATTTCTAGGAGTAATTTAGTTCAGCTAATAAAAGTTTCCAAATGTCAATGAATTTTCTAGTCTTTCCACATCATTTACCCTCCTTTCTTTTTGGGATTTAATTTCTCTCTTATTTCTTAATCACTACAGAAAATTTGTGAATGCTCAATTTATACTGAACATTTTATTCCATCAGAGTGAGCCATTTTTAAACTGCATTTAATCTCATACAAAAATGGTTGTTTAACAATACATGCTTGCTAAATTAAACTGATACATAACTTGGGAGTTAAACAAGTAATACAGATTTTATCAAAAAAAAAAAAAAAAAAAAGAAAGAAATTGGTTGGGATAGTTACTTTCTATCTTCGTTGTAATTCCAATGCAATAAAATATTTCCCACTGGTATAATCCACTGTTATCAGGTGCTTATAAGTTGAGATGCTTCTAAGAAAACACAATATTTATGGACAAGTAAAAGTTGTATGAACTCACCACTGCCACCATTTCTGCTGCTGTTCCTTTCGAACATCTGATTATAGGAACAGCACCTATTTTAAGAATAAATATGAGCAATGATCTTGGTTTTTTATGAAAATGAGTACTTATAAAATACATCAGCATAAAAAAATAGACTGGTATATACAGTTATAGCCTGCAAACATAGAAAGACTTATCTCAAAACTAACCAAGGATTCAGAAAGGAACACTCTTATTAGTAAAAAAAAGTCAGAAGAAACTTTATTTGGAGCTGAATGGTATAATGTAGTTTTTTCAATGTACTGACTCAATAAGTATTTTGACTTGAAATAATAAAAGATCTCAATTGATTTAGTAGTTTAGATTGCTATTTTTTATTTTACAAATTAACAATAAAGCATCTTAGTACTAATTTAAAAAAACAGCAGATAATTGCTCCATGTTAACTTGAAGTGCTCCAAAAACTCGGCCCCAATTTGTTACCAAATCAACCCTCTTAATTTCTCTCTCCTTACTGCAATAAATTTACTAAAGGTCAAAACCCTAAAGTAATAGGTAAAATTCAATCTTATGAAACAAACTTGAAAATTATGTAATTATGTACTGAAATTGCATTTCAGACTTTATAGTAAAATATACTATCAATTGGAAAGTAGAAATGTGGAATATTAGCAAATTTTTAAAAACTATGCTTTTTCTGACCACCTCAATTTGTGATGGCAAACCTTCTAGAGTTTTCAAAGATACAAACAACCCAGTGTCATACTTCCCATAGGTCTGCCACCATAAAAAATTTACCATTAGAAAATCAAATTTTTGATTTTTCTAATTCAACATTAGAAATGCAAAAGTAAACTCTGGATTCTAAATTTGCCAAAACAATTTTTCACATTGTTTTCATGTTTTCTACATGGACTAGTTAAGTGGGAGTATATGTATCTATGTATATTTCTCTGTACTAAAAAAAAAATAGGATATTACAGGTATTGTTCTGAAAATTGCTTTCTTAAATTAACAATTGAGAGTCATTATTCACTTATATCAGAATAGTAGTATCTTCAATTTCTCCTTTGGAAAAAAAATTATTTTTATTATTCTACATATAATAAAGGTGGTTCTAAAGCTTCAGTGGTCATTATGTCTCTCAATCTATTCTTATGTAGAAACTGTATCATGTAACATCAAGAAAAAATAATTTACATGTCCATAACAGCCCTAGCAATAGGTAATTATGCAGGATGGCAAAATAGAATGATTATGTCTGTTTAGTGAAGAATAGAAGTTACATACATGTAGGTTTTCTTCTAACAAAAAAACCAAAAACCAAAAATCAAAATCTAATCCATTTGAGGGCACTGAGTCCAGGGAGAAATGAGAGATAGAACTCTTGAAAGAAATAAATCAAACAAGGTGATATACATGTATAATAAGCTTTTCTCCTCAAGATATTTTCTGTTTTCTTTAATAAAAGAGAAAGAATAAGCAGAAAACAGATTTCCTGAAGTGAACAATGAAAGGTCTGTGTTCAGAGACAGAAGTTAAAGGAGAAAAATCTCTGGAAGAAGGGAGCCCTAACTGTTGTATACAAATTTGTATACTCTGTACATAAACACAAGGAAGAGCACATCTCTTTAATTTTCTCATTCGTGAAATGTAAAAAGTTTATCATTGTATTGTAAGGATCATTTAATAAAAAAGGTTTTAAATGCCTATGAAATTAAAATTTCAATCAGGTTTCTAAACAGGTATCTTACTAATGGTAAGCATAAATTGTATATTAAATACAATGTGGCTATAAGCAATTTTTAGTGATCCAAGGAGATGTTTAAAGTTTTCAGAAATAGGTATAAATATTTAGTATATATCATATATATTTATATAATGTAGTAAATTATATAATTTAGTAAATATATATATATAATTTATATATAAATTTAGTGTTTTATGGATGTTTTAGAATTTGTCTCAGTATTTACTGGGCATACATCATTCTACTTAAAAGGATGTTTGAAATATTTCACAAAATAATAGTTTTAAAAAGCTAGCAGGCACATAGGTGAAAACCACTTAATGTACTACCAAAGACATCTAAGTTATCAACTCAAAAAACCAGATGGATGTTAAAGCAAGAGGATTAACTATATAGAGGCATCACAATTAGGTTTTAAAAACAAAATGTATACCTTGCTCCCACTCTGGAGAGCTACTCAAGGTTCAAACAGGTGAAAGGATCACACTACAGTGTCATAGATTAAAAGTAGTTATTTGTGGCTAGGGAGATAGCTCGGTGGTCTAAACATCTCCCTGGCAAGCACAAGGACCTGAGTTCGATTTCGGGTAATGCATGCTGTGGCTGGCCTTGGTACTCTGGGCATGCTGTGCCAGCTCCAAAACCAGGCATGGTAGCACAACCTGTAATCCTAGTGCTGGGGAGGCTGAGACAGGAGGATCATTATGAGTCTAAGCTGCATAGTGAGACCCTGTATAAAATAAAAGTAGTTATCTGTTTTTAAGAAATAGCCAGAAAGATTTGAAAACTTACCTAGTGTAACAAAAAAGCAGAACAGGCTGTCAACAATAGTGTCCATAACTGTTTCCATTTCTGTGTCTGTGATATCTGGTCTATTAATGGCTAAAATGACAGAGGTAAAGGACAAAAATAATGATCAAAACTTATCTTTTATCTTTACTAAACATTTAAGTTATTAATTAAATATCCAGTTAGATGACATAATATTTCAGTGAAATATTGAGTATAAACTTAGATACATTAAACATTAAACACAAATAAAAGCCACACGCACCAAATTATCTCAGTATCAGAAAAATGGCAAAAAACATAAAACTCTCACTATATAAACTATCTAAAATTTCTGCCAGCACAGTTTAAAATATTTATTTAAAATATTATTATCCACAATTTTATCTATAAACACTAGATAACCTCAAGAAATTACCGTGCCAGCAATCCCAAAAGAGAAAATGTAAATCAATTATGGCACAATCACATATCATTTTCTTTGTATTATAAGCTACATGAAATTCTTTTCTAAGTGTAAAACTGTACATAAGTAGTTCCTACACATTAGTATATGTAAGAATTACTGTAGAATAACGGGGAAGGAAAAAACTATTGCTGGAAACTTCCTACAGGGATTCAAAAGAAAAAAAAAAGGCAACTGTGACAAGTCCATCCAGAGCTTTCTAACCTACACAATCCCTACTGTTTGAGAAACACAACTGTAAAGAATTTCTTTCGAGAGTCTGATTTATTGTTTTCTCTTTCACAATATGTAGGGTTAGTGTCTGACAAAGCTTGTTAACTATATGTGAAAAGATATGTAATACAAAATTATATCTACATAGTATTATTAATTTATCAATACCCTAAATACAAAAAAAGTAAACTATAATGTAACTTGTGACTAGCATGAGAGTAAAGTAGAACCTAACTTGACACATATTTCAAAGTATTTAAAGAAAGTATGGCCTACCAGGAGAACATAAAACAAAGAATTTGATCAGGCAATAAAATCAGATGAAGGAAATGTGCTGTTATTAAGGTGTTCCACATTGTCATCTATCCAAATCAGATGAAACAAGGCATGAGAATACAGTGTGAATTACTTGATCTCAGAGAACATGAATCTTTCAATAATCTGACATAGGTACAACCTACGAAGAAGCAATTCAGCCCTTTAGTTGTAAATTTAGCTCCAATCCTATGAATAAGAAAATAATCTTTAATAGTCACCACCTATCCATCAGTAACTTCAACACAATCTGATACAACAAAGTTGCTTTGTCTGAGAGCATAGTCTCAGTTTGACTAAGATGAAAATTTGTTTCCTTTATTGGGTAAATCACAAATTCATAAAAAGCTCAGAGCTAAAAATCATGGTATTAAAGTACTGCAGAATATCTGTTTTAACATTTTGGTTAAAGTACATACATCACTTGAAATAATTTGGCATAGGATTACACAATGGTTAAGGAAGTGTGAACACAGTACTTGCTGTAGTGTGTAAGTGGGACATGCCCAACTCCTGATCGAAAAATAAAGATGGCTGTTTTTTAATACCTGTGGCTTATTTTTCCACTGCACAAATTGGAAATAGCAATACCTACTTCAAAAACATTCTTATATGGCAAAAGAGCTTATATAGTAAAGTCGTTAGAATGACTTATTGCCAGAAAGCAAGCAATTACAATTATTATTTCTACCTGGGTAATTAACTGTATGACTAAAATTAGTAATTTCAGATTTGTGTTTTTAAAAAATTGACAGATACAGGAAAATTTAATTTTAAAATATTTGAGCACTCACTGTATGACTTAGATTTATTAAAATATTTTTATTTTTAAAGCATTAAGTATTTGAGCAAATCTGCCTGGTCTGCCATGTGAAATTAAAAAGATGACATTCTAAATTTATAAATTTAAAATATTAAGGCAATGTAACAAACTAAATTTAATCTGTTAAGAGGGACTGATTAGAAGAGTTTATTCAATTTGAGTTAACTGACCAAGGAAAAAGCAAAGGTGCTTATTTTAATTACATTTTTAAATAACAAAATTTCTAAGTTTGAGGAAACGAAGCTTTGAAGGCTGGCCAAATAGTTCAGTGGATTAAAGTGCTTGCAAGCAAGTGCAGGGGCCAGGAGTTTGATCTCTGGAACTGCCATGCTGGACCCACCCCCAGGGTGTGCTGAGACAGTATTAGAGACTGGGAATGGAGGTACACGCCTGTAATCCCAGCTCTTGGGAGGCTGTAAACAGGTGGATCACCATGA
>PVKA01018390.1:22068-44071 GCA_004027165.1 Ctenomys sociabilis
TTTTTTTTTTTTTTTTTTTTTTTTTTTTTTTTTTTTTTTTTTTTTTTTTTTTGTCTTTTTGAGACAGGGTCTCGCTATGCAGTTCAGGCTGGCTTTAAGCTCACTTTGTAGCTCAGGCTGGTCTCGAACTCACAACAATCCTCCTGCCTCAGCCTCCCAAGTGCTGGGATTACAGGCATGCGCCACCACGCCCGGCTTAGCAAACTCTTATAGTCTTTTAGGAAATTTGTTTAATTTCAACAAGAAAGCATAGAATATAATCTATAATTATAAAGAATTTAGCCTCAAAGAAACCAAAGGTTCTTCTCTCACAGAGGTTAATATCTGGGCCAATTCTTTTAAGTACAGAGAAGTATTTCATTCTGGTCTAAGAAGAAAGTATAAGACAATTCACTCTATCTTGCCCTAAAATACTGTCTTAGAGGGCTTGGCAGTGCATTTCCATAATTCTAGTACTCTAGGAGGTTGAATCAATAGGGTTACAAGTTTGACGTCTGCCTGTGACTTAATAATATCCTGTTTGAAAATAAAAAAAATTTAAACTGGGATGTAGCACAGTGCTACATCTATATCTGTATCCGTATCTATACGTACTTTTGTTTGTTTTTTGTTTTGTTAACGTGATACTGGGGATCAATCTTGAGACCTTGCATTTGCCAGGCAGGCACCTAAACTGTTCGTTATACCCCCAGCCGACATACGTATATATGTATATAGATACACACCCACCCACACACATATACATACACACATATATATATATTTTTAATTTCCAAGTCAATATACACTGTTTTTCTTAATTGGCAAAAGTAAGTCATTGATGCAAATTTCCATGGGATATCTAAAACATAAGATAATTGGAACTTTACTGAGGTTATAAAATATATTTATTAAATGTTTATATATATGCAACAGAAATTAGTTGAGACATTTCCTATGTGCTTTAAAAAAATCTTTATAGCACTACTGCTATAGACAAAATCTAGTTTTGGAATACATTATGAATATTCACTACTTTTTTTGCAGCATATCATTAATTTTGTAAACAATGAGGTACAATCTTATTTTTACATACCACGATATGAAACAAGTTCCTTATTTTGATTACATAATACAAACATATCATCCTCCAAAGTAATAAAATTGAGATACTGATCAAAAACCTAGAAACAAATGAAAAAATTTATGTGATTTTATGTTATATTAAAAGCAAATTTAATTTGCTTTAACCTACTAGTAGCAAAAGTGAGAAAAATTTTAATTCTATTCAATAATTAAAATGCTAGTAGCCTACCTAATTGGGTAAGTATGAGTTAAGAATATTAAAGTTATAAAAACAGTAAATATAAAGAGGCTATTTTCAAAAAACAAAATTTAACCATTATAAAAACATTGTGATTATGGTGGGAATGGATACTAACTGTGAAGAAAAACCAGATATTTAAACAAATTATATTTAGTTAAACTATTTCTACTATTTTATGTAAAATTAATGAGAATATCTGAACAAAAACATTAAGGAAGAAATCTCAAAAATAATCAGAAATAGCAATCAGACTATCTAAATTTAGGAATGAAAATCTATCAGTGAGGAAGAACATGAGAAGTCCTGTATTCAAGAAACACAGGGCACAACTAAAACCAGGAATATTTTATAAATTTATAACTGAAGTGGAAATGGTCTAAAAATTACTATGATATAGTAACTGGCCTGTTACAATTTCCTTTTGCCTTATAGTACACAACAGGGCCTTTTTTTTTTTTTTTTTTTGGCAGAACCGGGGACTGAACTCAGGCCCGTCTGCTTGCCAGGCAAACACTTATTCTACTGAGCCATCTCCCTGGCCCCAACATAGCTTCTTTGGATCCTCTCCATACATTCCTGCTGGCTTGAACCACTAATGGTATATCCACATGTGTACATTGGTACACAAAGATCGAATTACTTTTATTGATCTTCTTACTAATAAAGTTAATAAAAAGCCACCTAATGGAAAGTCATGCATGTACCACCCTGGTTTCAGTCACCCAGCAGTGAGACAGGAATTACACCCTGTTCTGAATGTGTTAAGAAAGGATGTAGACAAATGGTGAAGACAGTATCACAAAAGAAGTGACATCAATGTATTCTAAATACAATTTATAACAAAAGTGTGAAACTGTTTCTAAACTGGGCTACAAAGACTATACACATCTCAGCCTAAAGCAAAAATTGATTCTGCTCTTTGGTTTTATCTTTCAAATTCACTGATCATTAGGGTCCCTTTAGTTTTGTTCACTTTTCTCAGTTTAAGGTGAAGACAACTTACATTATGAGAATTCTTTCTAAAATTATTGAATCCAAACATTTCTTACTATTGTGGTCATTTGTAAAATAAGATGCCTACGTTGGTTAAAACCTCTGAGAATACTGTGAATATACTCTGTTCACAAAATGTCCTTCCATAACCCAAATCTCTTACCTTGGCTACTTGTGTCACTGCACTAGCAGCTAATGCTGCATTTGCAATATCTTCCAATTTACTTCTTGAAATAGCAGAAATAAAATTTAAATAATATGATTCATACAGCTGATTACGAAGATCCTATAAATACAATAAATACTTCATTTTTATAGAACAGTATAAAGGAATACTATAAATAAAAATCTTCAAATGCTGTTAAGAATAAAGTTTTGGAGGATAAGACAAGTATTTCAACACAGAGTACATATAACTGACAATAAAGGTAACTCAAGAGAACAAAGTTATAAAGTAGTGCTTATCTGATTATTAAGACTTATAAAGTTTTGAGATTATATTAACAGATTCTTACTAACTGCAATACATCATAGCACAAAACTGATGTGAGGTGTCCTTGATGCATTTCTTTCTTAAAAATATCCAGGAGTAGATACTGTACAATCTAACACAAAAAAATGTTGTTAAATTTGGCAGACACTACTTTCCGCTGGTCATATAATTACACAACCAGTACTTCCATTATTGCACACAGAGGTATCATAATTCCAATTATCAGTAACAGCAATGTTTCTTTTCAACCACTAAAACATAATGGAATTTAAGCTATGCAAAATCTTAAATACAATTATTAAACTCTAGGGAAAGGTATTTAAATATTTTATGAAGTCTAAGGTATCAATTATAACAGGCATAATCATTTACAGATCACTAAGAATGAATGCTAGCAATAAAATTTTATGACACATGATGGATTTTAGGCTGCATTTAATTTCAGAGATGTTAAAATATAAGAAACCCAGGGGCTGTCACCTGTGTGAGGCAAGCAGCTATGTGGGGCAGTGGTTCAAAAGGATAGGGAGATTAGTTATGCAGTAGGACTGCAAATAAATATATTCAGGTATTGGCAAGCATTTTTTTGTACAGGAATAGAACTCAGAACCTTGCACTTGCCAGGCAGGTATTGTACTGCTGAGCCTTAAGCCTATTTTTTAGTATCAGAGAAAAAGAGTTGCAAATTTATAAAGAAAAAAAAGCAAAAGCTAGAATAAACTCTCTGTTGAAAAATATAACCATTGTGGAGGTTATCTATTTAGACAGGTGGGGAAGAAAGGGAGATTTATAGAAATCTATGCCTCAGAGAGTGTGTGTGTGTGTGTGTGTGTGTGTGTGTGTGTGTGTGTGTACTTCCTAGTTAGTTAAGCCCATTGACAGAATCTAAGGTGATTGGCACCACTGAGTGTGCCTAATGTTCAGATGCTAATTTCTAAATACCCTTCCTTCCAGAGAACAGGACTCCTTTAACAAACAGCTGAATCTAGGAGTAGGCACAGAAATTAAAAAATGAAAGTGGAATATCTTATTACACAAGAAAGAAAGAAAGAAAGAAAGAAAGAAAGAAAGAAAGAAAGAAAGAAA
Source organism: Ctenomys sociabilis (assembly GCA_004027165.1). Lineage (NCBI taxonomy): Eukaryota > Metazoa > Chordata > Mammalia > Rodentia > Ctenomyidae > Ctenomys > Ctenomys sociabilis. The sequence continues at coordinate 25,947 of PVKA01018390.1, forward strand.
GAAAGAAAGAAAGAAAGAAAAGACAGACACAGAGACAGAAACACAGGCAGATGTTCAAAGAATGGAAACAAATCTAAAGGACATTGAAGTTCAGTAAGGTCATGGGATACAAAACAAATATATAAAAACTTGTTGGCATTCTATACATTTGCAATGAACAATCCTCAAAACTGAATTTAAAAAATAATACCATTCACTAAAAATACAAAGAAATTAATCTAACAAGAGAAGCACAAATATTATAAACAGTACATTAAAAGAAATTAATGAAGGTATAAAATAGATAAAGATATTCCATGTTCACAGACCAGAAAATTTATAATTGCTAGGACCTTTTCTAACTAAACAGCAATTTGAATCAAGAGGCAATAACAAGTAACATAGTAATTTGTGCCAGATGCTGTTAGTTACCTATTCTATAACCATTTACCTACTCTTTTCTTTGCTAAAAGAATGCAGTATTTTTTTAGAGATGGCAATATTGAAGTCTGAAATTAATCTACAGATTCAACACAATTCCTGTTAGAACCTCAGTTGGCTTTGGGATAGAATTTGAGAAGCTAATTCTACAATTTATTTGAAAACTTATAGGACTCAGAAATATGGCATATGGTTATAATGGAACATTGACTATAGAAAGGAATAATTAGTGGTACATGTGATCTCACCTACTTGGAAGACTTAGGCAGGAGGATTGAGGCCTGGCCTCAATATTAGAAAAAAGAAAAAAAGGGCTGGGGATGTACCTCAGTAGTAGAGCACATTTACCTCAATGCACGATACCAAGGTGAAAAGAAAAAGAAAAAGTAAACCTGGGCTAGTGATACAGTTCAGCAGCCCAAGTGCCTGTCTAGCAAGCACAAGGTCCTGAGTTCAATTCCCCGTAGCTCCCCCCCAAAAAAAGAAAAGTGATACAAAACCACACCAAAACAAAAACATAGCTAGGATAAACCTATAAAAGAGAATCATGAGATTCTGATCACTGTAAAGTCCAGAATATGCAAATCTATGGGAACAGAAAGTGATTTACGAATACTCAGGGGATAGCAGGGGTCGGAGATATAAAGCTTAAAGGGTAAGTTTCTTTTTGAGGTGACAAAAACTAGTAATGTTTGCACAATTCTGTGAATACATTAAAAATCATCTGTATAATTTAAATGGATAAATTATATGGTTTGTAAATTAGTTTCAATAAAGCTGTTAGTAAATTAAAAAGGGAAGAAAGAGCTATGTAGTACCTCTTTAATAAAAATGGCAGTTATGTTTGGGCAGGGTAAAAGAGCAAAATGGGTATCACAAAGCTACCTGGGACACAAAATATGTGACCTTCATTAATTTGATTCAGGAGGCAGTAACAAGTAATGTAGTGATTTGTGCCAGATGCTGTTAGCTACTAGCATATAATCATTTACCTACCTTTTTCTTTGCTAAAAGAATCCAAATTCTTTTTAGAGATAGTAATAAATTCATCTCATTATTAACTTTTAGCATCTCTTGAAGCTAATTCTGGCCAGATAGACATAAAGAAAAGCATTCTGGGGCATTTAATCATTTCTGGGAAGGTTTAACTTTCTTGATCACAGTGGACAGTCTACAGTTCAAGTACTATTGCTTCTAGCCATGAACACAGAGGTGATGTCTGCCACCAAAGCAACAAAACAATGAAACAACATAAAATTAAGGGTCAGAGACAGAGCAAGCCTAAGTCTTTGATTATTTCATCATGCTCTTCACCAGCAGGGACTTCCTGTCCTTAGCATATTATCTGAGAAAATGAAATCTGTATTATAAAAGCTAGCAAAGTTAAGACTTTCTGTCTTGTGAAGGTCAATTTTTATTAATACACTGCTTCTTGTGATAAAAAATGTAAAATCCTTTGAGGTATTTTATATTCAAAGGCAGTTTCAAAGTCAAAGTGAGAAGCTAGGTAAGAGAAATTTGATTCTTTGCATTGCGTTATCTAAAATACTTTGAGAAAGAAGTTTGATTTGATATTTCTGTATCAGGTAGGATAAGAACACATATTACCTGGCACATTCTATCAATATTTTCTTCAGATGGCATAACAAAGTACACTGCAGGAACATCTGGAATAGGATCTCGATCAGAGTGCAAAAGCCTAGAAGAACATAAAATTCACTTCTTAGTTGCTTTATTTTTTTTAGCACACATTTATAGTATATGTTTATATTTCTTATGTGGAGTTCATAAATGCACGTAACACATCTTACTTCCTTTTTTCATCCCCTTTGTTTTCCCTTCTCCCACCTGTTAATCTACCCTACTTGCTCTTCATTTACCATTTGAGTTTCTCATTATAAGAGAATCATGATACTGAAGTTTGTGTGACTGCTTTATTTCACTTTCCTACAAATGTCTGTCATTTATTTTTATTTATTTTTTTTTGTGGTACCAGGCCCTTGCGCTTGCGAGGAAAGTGCCTATTCCACTGAGCTATTTCTCTGGCCCCTGTTATTTATTTTTAAAAGGCATATTTAAGATGGTTTTTCTCAAGCTCTTGCAGCTTTTAATTAGTTAATTAATCCAGCTTTTTCCTTAAAAAAATACAACTAAAACATGTCTACCTAGTTGATACAAATATTATTAGTAAGTTCCTAATTTCTCATTTTTTTCATTTGTTGCATTCAGTCTGACTTTTTAGTATCTCTTATGGTCAGATATCTCTTAAACCACTACTCTTGAATGAAGATTAAAACACATTCAAAGTTAAGTTTTATATCTAGTTTTCATAGATGTATGAGGAATTGGGGATGACACAGGAGAACGGGATGAAAAATGCAGCTTTCCCCCATGGGGAAACAATGCAAAAATGGAACTACAGATGAGATCAAATGTATTTTTAAGTCAAAGAAAACTGAACACTTCCTACAGAAAGATTTAATTATTATTATTATTTTTTTTTAGCAGAACTAGGGATTGAACTCAGGCCCTTGTATTTGCCTGGGAACCACTTATTCCACTGAGCCATCTCCCCAGCTCCAAATTATTTTTTTTTAATATTGTGCAGGAGATCAAACCAGGGCCTTCAATATGCTAAGCTTTACCACTGAGCCTCAGCCCCAACTGACGTTCATGTATTTATTGTTTCATAAAAGAGTGAGACCATCTTACAATCCCACCAGTTATACACTGATGAGTTTTATCTTATTACACCTCAGGGCATATTTTCACTCACATACTGCAGTATCAACTCACAAATCTCTGTATTCTCCAAGACTTAGCATACTTTTTTTTTTTTTTTTTTTTTTTTAATGTATTCAGTACGGGGTCCACAGGGTCTCACTATGTAGATCAGACTTGTAGCGATTCTCCAGTTTTCAGCTTTCACAGTTTCAGTGAACCCCAGGGGCGCGGTCGGCATGAAATGCTAGGGATGGAATCCTGGCCACTGTGTTCTGCCTAAGCAGGTGCTTTAGTCCACTGAGTTATCTGGTTGGCCTGACTTAGAATACTTTTATCAGGAAACATGACTGGCATTTTATTTCTAGAATATCACCTACTCTAGCCAACATTTTAGGATCAAGAAGAGTGAAAGAGGCACATGCTACCAGGTAGTCTGTATTTAATAATTTTTTCTATTTGTCTGGTAGCTGCTACTGACAATGAGAAATTTAATGTGATGGCAGCAACAGGTTGCTTTCTTTTGTTCCTATGCTGCGGTACAGTAGCTTGAGCCTAGCTCCTTTTTTATTTTTAGATAGGGTCTTGCTAAGGTCCTAAAATGCTCAGACTGGGCTCCTACTTACCATCCTCCTGCCTCAGAGTAGGAGTGCTGAGATTGTAAGCATGCACTGCCACACCTGGCTAGGTTCCTTTCTGTTGGCTGACCAAATGCCTCCCTTAAAGGACTACAACCACCAGTTCATAGTGTGGAAATTTGTGATTACTATTTCCCACAGTTAGCCTAAAATAGCTTTCAGAGTATATAAAGTAATTGCTGCAGTATTCTCCAGCAAAGAGGGAAAAATGGCCAGAGGCAAAGTTAGCAAGAGTTCACCATAGGGCCAAGGAGATGGTTCAGTAGAATAAGCGCTTGCCTGGCAAGTGCAAGGGCCTGAGTTCAATCCCCAGTTCTCCAAAAAATAAAAAAAGGGCCGGGAAGATGGCTCAGCAGAATAACTACCTCCCTGGCAAGTGCAAGGGCCTGAGTTCATTCCCCACATTTCCTGGTTCCACCAAAAAAAAAAAAAAAAAAAAAAAAAAAAGAGTTCACCATAGTATTTAGGTCTTTGCCCAGGTGGTAACAGCTCTCTACTTCCTAGACTCTCAAACTGGCAGCCTCTACTGTTGGCCCTTAAGGCAGTACTGAGTTGGGTTTCACTTCTATTAACCACTGTAACACAGCCATTATGATTCACAGACAAATAGCACAGAATTAGTGGTTAAGTAATCTGGACATGACTCTGCTACTAACAAGTAGCTGTCTAAATGTAGATTATTTAAAATTTCTAAACTTCAGTCTTTTCATTAGTAAAATAAAAATGCAAAGTAGTATTGTTGGTCAATCACACTTATTAATTATCCACTGTTTTCAAGGATTGTATCAAGCTAAATTTCAATTTAGTTCCTGAGCATTGACACATTACCAAGAATTTGGATTTCAAGTCTAACATTAAAAAATGATGGGAAAGATCTATCAAATACCATATTCCCTCAGATCTATGGTGGTATCAATTCTAAAAGCTTTGTGTATCATCTAGAAAAATGTCATCAACTATGACATGTCATCAGTTGAAATACAGATCCTAATTACAGAAACACAGAAAAGTGTACTGTATTTGGAACTGATGGAACTGGGCTTGAGGTATAGCTCAGAGGTAGAGTGCTTGCTTGTTTAGTTTTTTTTTTGTACAGGGTCTCACACAAAGCAGTCCACATTCATAGCGATCTTCCTGCTTTCTGCCTCCCTAGTGCTGGGATTATAGGCATGTGCCACCATGCCTGGGTTCCATCGCGGGCTCAGCGCACCCGAAAGCAGGGCTGTCGCGGAATGCAGAACCAGGAATCGAACCCTGGCCACCACGCTTACCTAAGCAAGCACTTAAGTCTGCTGAGCTATACCACCGACATAGCTTACTTGTTTAACACACAAAATTCTGTGTTCTTCAATTCTGAGCACCACAAAAAAAAAAAAAAAAAGATACAAGGTAGAATTGATGAAACACAACAGTCTATTAAATATAAACAAATTACAGTTAGAAAAAATTATTATATAATCAAAGAATTTAAGCTGATCAACTCAGATTCTGATAGTGAAATTCTAAAACCATACTCCCTGTAAAAGACTGCATTTCAAATTTAGTATGTTGCAATAGAATAATATTGGACTCCTTCAATACATAAAATTTTAGCTTGTATTTATTCAGGAACATAGCCCCTCTCCAAACACTCTACTACGCAAAACGATAAAATAATACAACTTATTTTTATCAAATATATCCAGAGCAATGTAAGCAAACAGTTAAGAAGGCAATATACCTTTTATGATGATTAAGTCAACACTTAATGCCCTCACTTAAACTTTTCATATTGATAAACTAAGGCAAGTTTATTTTTATTTGTTTAGATTAAAGGATTAAAACACTTCTGGCTGGGCATGGTGGCACATGCCTGACTGGAATCCTAGCACTTTGGAAGCTGAGGCAGGAGGATTGCTGAGATATGGACCACACAGTTATATGCTGTCTCAAAAAAACAAAATAAATGGGGCTGATGGGGTTGACACTAAGATACTTTTAGAACTGAAATAGAGCTCAGATTCCTAGCAAAAGGAGTTCCCATGTTTTGTGTATCCAAGGAAAACTCTTTTCCTTTACAGAGAGAGCTGAGTCTACGGAAAAAGATACGAAAGATATTTTAAATTTGGAAATTGTACATAGCCTTAGAGTGAGGATTATTTAAAATCTCAAAAATGAAGGTTGAATAAAAAATGACACCAGAGATGAACATTCTACATTACTTAGATATTGTAATCTAGTAATTTTTTTCTGTAAATGTTCTTTATTAATTTGACCTCAGGGTGGCTGAAGAAATCTTTCACAATTTATTTGAAAATAAATGCAATTACTAGAAATGTATTAAAACTCACAGATGCAGAGTGATTCCCATATCTCTCAGTTCTTTCACAGATAGCAGAGGAGAGATTATATCTTGGCCAAATCTGTCATAAATGAGAACCTTAAAAAAATGTGTTTTAAAAATTGTGTGTAAATAACCAATAATTTTACAGCAAATCTTAAGCAAATTAAGACACAGAATTTTTATCCTTGCCTCAACTTAGTATTTTCCACCATTATTCATTAAACTGTTCATGCATGTGTTAACACTTAGGCTAAAATATATAAAAATGAAATGTTTTATAAATTCTTTTTTCTATATTAAAAATATCTAAAGACTATAAAACCTTACCTTAAGCTCTAATATTTTGAACATTAGCAAATTCACACATTCTTACTTGATTTCTTCCAGGTTACGTATCTTTTCTAAAAACAGAGTTATAAAAAATGGCAACCGAGCCAGGCGTGGTGGTGCACGCCTGTAATCCCAGCACTCAGAAGGCTGAGGCAGGAGGATTGTTATGAGTTCAAGACCAGCCTGAGCTACAAAGTGAGCTTAAGGCCAGCCTGAGCTGCACAGTGAGACCCTGCCTCAAAAAGACAAAAAACAAAACAAACAAACAAAAAAACATGTTTTTCTTAAGTGCTAGGATTTCCCTTGCAGAAGCTAAAAGTCTTTCTGCTATAGCTATAATAGGTTAGCTTTTTTTCAAATAAAAATCTGTTTAAATCTCTCTATATGGTATTCCTCTCTTGCCTGCAGGTTCACTTTCTATAGTTTGAGACCTGCAGTCAATCACAATCAGAAAAATTAAATAGGAAATTCCAGAAATAATTCATAATTTTAAAATTGGGCATCCTTCTGAGCAGCATGATGAAATCTCACATGCCCTACTGTTCTCTCTTGCCCAATTCTTTTGTGGTCCTGTTCCACATTTCCTAGGACACGAATTCCCACGTTCTGTGTATCCATGCATTATGTATTGTTCATTTACTACTCACTTATCTGTCACAGTATCACAGTACTTACTTCAAGTATCCCTCATTCTGTTTAGTAATAGCCTCAAAGTATGAGAACAATGACATTGGTAATGCCATTACAGTACACTGACCTAACTGTTATGTTTACTATGGTCATTTACCTCTTTCCATGCCTTGTTTATAAATTAAATTTTTATTACAAATATGTACCTATAGGAAATAACCATACTATATACACTCATCCTGGGCATCCTTGGTTTGGGGTTTCACAGATATAAAAATCCCTTTATGCTAAAGTCTCTTACATTAAATGGATAGTATTTGTACATAACTTATCTAATTCTAAGTACTTTAAATGCTGGGTGAACAGCTGTTATACTGAATTGTTTAGGAAATAATGAAAAGTTCTGTGCCATGTTCAGTTCACCTAAAATTTTAGAGACTTGATTTGTGGGTGGGTGAATCCAGCATGTGGAACCACCCAAAAAAATGATGCTGCAGAGTTTGTTTCTACCTGCAGTTTCAGACATTCACTGGGGTTCTTGGAAAAATAGCATTCCCGTATAGATAAAGCATGGGAGTGCTACTGTATATGTACTATTCATCTTGTGATATAGAAGTGACAGGTATGGGGCCGGGGAGATGGCTCAGTGGAATAAGCGCTTCCCTGGCAAGCGCAAAGGCCTGAGTTCAATCCCCGGTTCCGCAAAAAAAAAAAAAAAAAAAAAAAAGTGACAGGTAGGAAAATTATTTAATAAAAATTGCTACCAAAGAAATTTTTTTTAGCTTTGCAACTTTACAGCATAACACAAACCACAGAAACTAACTAGTTTATATAAAAAGCATAAGAAAATTCCCACAAAGAAATAGAAGGGTAAAAAATGAGGGGACACTGACACTGTTCCTATGAATTCAATGTGGATCATTTTAACCATCTTGAGATACAATCAAAAACTTTTAAGGCCTCATGAGAGCTTTCAGAACATCCAAATTTTCAACAGAGTTGAAATATTTTTAGTTTTTCTTGAGACAAAAACAAATTTCTTGTATTTTAATAAGTTTCATTGTAATCAACTGTATCATTATCTCTCTAAAGAACGAGATACTCAGTCAGCATAAACTTTAAAATGGAGCAGGCCAAAGAATAGGAATTATAAACTCTAAAGCATTTTTCAAAGGAGAAAGACAAGACTGCTTTTTGGTTTAATGAAGTTTTACACCAATAAATTAATAAATTGCTATTGTGGTTTACAGATCACTCTCCACTGAGTTGTTAGAATGGAACAACTGAGTGAATTAGTTTGTAAGATCCAAAGTTTGGACTCCCAAAGCTAAGGAATAAAACATCAACCAGGTAAAGACTTACGTGTAGCGTCATACTCAAGAGATTAATACATGCACTACATGAGTACTTACTATTTTATTGCCTCTTTCATTTTATAAATTGCTTGTCAAAAAAATTCATATGAAGTTACTTTAAAATATTCATGAATTATAACTAAAATGTACTAGTTCAGTATTAAAAAATTTCCTCCAATTCCCATCAACACCATCAATAAGGGTTAAGAGACAGAAGTAGTTCCCATTAAGAAAAGCTCTTACCTTCCATACTGGTTCTCCAGTGCTGTTTTTAACATGAGGAACATTGAAATTCAACATACGCTTCAAAGCAACTGAAAATAAAAAGCTTTGTCAAACAACCATTGTTTTCTTAGGATTTCATTTTGCCTCCACATTAATTACTTATTACCCAAGAACAAAATGTACACATCAACTGATCAGATCAAAACTGGTAATAAAAAAATCTGTGTAGATTTTGGGCATAGACCTTGTGAAAATACTCCATCAACAGCTAAATGGGATGTATTTGGGAAACTGTTAAAAATATAAGGGCATCTGTTTCAGATGTAGAAAATGTTCAGGTAAAATTGTTTTTCTATTTCTCCTAATAATTTCAAACTACATATTATATAGTTGCAAAAAGGAAATTTTCTTCCATTATGGTCTTGCAACGGCCTTGGTAGGTAACTGATTTACTTACTGTCTGACTGAAAGCACAGATTAAAACAAGTCTTTCTAAAAACAAAAATCATGTTTGGCATATTTAAATGGAGCATAAGGGGACAGGGAGATGGCTCAGAAGAGTAAGTGCTTGCCTGGCAAGTGCAAAGGCCCGAGTTCAATTCCAAAAACAAACAAAAAATAAATGGAGCAAATACAAAATCTTTGTACAGCAGGTCTATATTCATCTAAGAGTACATTTTATAACTAACTTATCAGATTTAAAAGTTGTGCTGCTTAAAATACTCTTGCTGAGGAAAAAGCTTAACTTTCCTATATAGTAATTTTTTTTTTGTTTTTTTTTTTTTAATCTTTTTGTCTTTTTGAGACAGGGTCTCACTATGCAGTTCAGGCTGGCCTTAAGCTCACTTTGTGGCTCAGGCTGGTCTCGAACTCACAACAACCCTCCTGCCTCAGCCTCCCGAGTGCTGGGATTACAGGCCTGCGCCACCACGCCCGGCTCCTATATAGTAGTTAACTGATAATTCTAAGAAAATATGCAATTGTAGGCAAGCGCAGGGTCTTGAGTTCAATCTGATACTGAAAAAAAAAAAAAATGACAGTAATTATGATCTATAATTAAGTATTTTACAGTTTTTATAGCTCATGTGTTCCAGTAGACTCAGTATTTTCTAGGGAAAATGATAATCTTTTAATATAACTCTCTGTGAAACAAAGATAACCAAATATTTAAGAAAATGTATAGTTGGATTCAGCTGTAGCCCATTGTTTATCATTGAAAGCTCTAAAATGTTCTCATCCCAGAGTTGGTGATACAGTTTTAGAGATTAGCAACCTTGTAACCTATTTGGTTCATTTTCTTCTTTTTAATGTATTTGTTACAGGGTCTCACTATGCAGATGAACAAGAGGATCACTACTAATCCAAACCAAGTAGATTACAAGGTTGCTCATTGTGATCCTCTTTTCAGCCTCCCGAGCACTCGGTTCCCAGGTGTGCACCACCATGCCTGTACTCAGTGGCCAGCTCAGCTCATTGGGAGCAGGGTGACATGGCATGTGGTGCTGGGGACTGAACCATGGTCAATGTGCTTAGTCTGCTGAGCTATCTGGCCGGCCCTACTTGGTTCTTTTTTTAAAAGCATTAAGGGGCTGGTCAAATAGCTCAGTGGATTAAAGTGCCTGCTTAGGCAGATGCAGGGACCAGGGTTTGATCCCAGAACCCTAAGACTGTGATTGAGACTGGGCGTGGTGGCATGTGCCTGTAATCCCAGTGCTTGGGAGGCTGAAAACAGGAGAACTGCTATTAGTCCAATCTGTGTAGTGAGACCCTGTGGACTCTGTACTAAAATATATAAACAAGAGCATTAAGATCATATTTTCATAAGTAATACATAAAGACTATGTAAGTAGATGTTTTACAGTATTTAGAAATATTGCAACGAAGAAAACAAAGTTTGCATGTGTTCAGTACTTTTTTTTTCCTGTATTTAGGACAGTGTCTATTATGTAGATTGGACTTATAGTGATTCTCTTGTTCTCAGCCTCCCAAGTACTATTCAGTACATTTTGTTTCTGGTATTTCTGATTAATGGATGGTTGACTCCACAGATGGAGAATCCATAGAAAAACAGAGGGCTGATTGTATTTCAGCCTTTGTACATGTGTACATACAAACACTTTTTGGTAATGTCCAGTCAACCATATATATCTGAAAGTGGTTTACTCCTCTTCAAAGACTCACAGATGAAAAATATACATAAACAGAGAACACTTTAGTGCTTAAGCTAAAACAACACAGGAGGCACAGAATATCATTCCTGAATTAATTCTTCCAGTGCTTTAGCAGACCTTTTCCACCTTTAGGGAACAGACACCAGCACCCTGGCATTCTAAGTCTCAAAGACAAAAATCTCATTTTTCAAGAAAAGTTGTTCACCCTCTTGACACATACCAGCTGGGAAAAAGTACAACATGGGCCGCCAACTGAGTCTCAGGTATTACATGTTTTCTAGAGTTAGTCCTTATTAGTTAAGTGAAAGAGACCAGTGCCAGCAGATAAAAATCTCACATTGGCTTGCTCAGGATTGGGAAATTTCTCCAACTCCTGGGTTTTAGGTAACATTTTTGGTATTATTTTGGTCCTGTGGATTTGTTATTGAACTACATGACCTATGTTTAAAGGGCATTTAAGAATGTAATTTTAAGGGCTGGGGAGATACCTCAGTGACATTAGCACCTGCCTGGCAAGTGAAAAGTCCTTAGTTTGATCCCCAGAACTGAAAAGAAAAAAAGAAAAGAAAAAGAAAGGGCTGGCTCAATAGCTCAGTGGATTAAAGGGTCTGTCTAGGTAGATGCAGAGGCCAGAGGTTGGATCCCCAGCATGATGGCGATCAAGTGGGGCACGCTGGGATGGTAATTGAGACTAGGTGTGATGATGTGCACCTGTAATCCCAGCTCTTTGGGAGGCTGAACTCAGGTGGATCTCTACGAGTCCACTCTATGTAGTGAGACCTTGTAAACTTTTATTTAAAAATACAAAAAGAAAAGAATGTAATTTTACATTCACAGAGCTTAACTCCTAAGACTTTGTATTGTTTTTAACTGACATGGTAAAATTTTTTTATTGGCTCTAAATATACTATCTGTATTCTTAATGCAGTTTTACCCTTATCTAGAATGTTTTCTCACTCACATACTGAATAAATCTGTCATCTATATTTACTATCCACTCATTCATTTAACAAATGTTTATTGCATAGTCACCATGTGCTGACCCTCACTAGCTTTTGGGATCCAGCAATGAACAAAGTAGCTCAAGTAAAAAACTTCAGGTATTTTTCACTTTAAAATGTTGAGGAACAAAGACAATGAACAAAATGAGTAAAACAAGGTAGGTGAGATCATGATAAGTGCTATGGTGAAAATGTAACTGGGAAGGCAGAAGAAACTTTAACGACCAGGGAAAGCCTCCTCAGAAATAAACATTTAAGTTTATTATTTATTATTATTTAAGTTATCTGTGGAAGAGTCCAATAAAAAGGAAACATATAAGGTGGGAAAGTTTGCTTTAAGGTGGGAACTTTTTTGGTGCATTTAAAGAAGGGTAGAAAAACAAGAAGTGGGAGCAGAAAGGTGAATGGAGGTAAGGTCTACATAGGACCTGGTAGACCAAGGTAAGATCACTTCATCTTTACCATGACTGAAATGAAACATTACTAAAAGGTTTTGAGCAAATATATGGGATGATCAGTTTGGGTCCCATGAATAAAAGAATGGGAAGGGGGGTTATAAAAACAAAGAGACAGAAGGTTGTTATAGAATCTCAAGGTGGATTGCACCTGGGTAATAGCAATTCCAGTAGTTAGGTATTAGATGCATATTTGGAATAGAACTGACAACATATACAGACAGATTCAACATGAATCAAAGAGAAGTTAAGAGAATTACAAGATTTCTGACTGGAGCAACTAAAAAGATGAAGCTGCCATTAAATGATAAGAAGACTGAATTCAGTGGAGAGGCCCAAACAATCTAGGAAACATCAGCATTGTGATACTTAAAGAACTTAGATGAGATTGCTGAAGAAAAGCAGTTAGTGTGGGGTTCTGCAATGTAAAAAGCAGGGAAAATGAGCAAGAACCTGCAATAGCTGCACACAGGAAGCAACCTACTCTGTCTACTGAATTGAATGTAAGGCTAGAGAGGGGAGGAAATCTACACAGCTCTCAAAGAAAACAGCATTAAGGCCGGAAAGATAGCTCAACTGACTAAGCACCTGATTAGGCAAGCACAGGGATTGGGGTTCGACCCTGGGTACTGAATGCCACGCAGGACACATTGAGCCAGGCACCAAGACAGGGCATAGTTGTGCAGGCTTGTAATCTCTGTGCTGGGGAGGCTAATCACAGGAGGATTATTATGAGTCCCAGCTGTATAGTGAGACCCTGTACCATATTAAAAAAAAAAACAGAAAAACAGCATTTGAGCTGAATTTTAAAGGAATAACAAAGATTTTTCAGTAAACCTAACAGGCATGCTAGTAGTCTCTTTTTGGTTTCCTTTCCTCCTCTGTAAAAGAGATAATAAGTGTTACAAAGCAACCTAAAATAATGCCTGGCAACAAATGTATAAACTATGACTCACCTACCCAAACCGCGTGAAAATTATTTTGTGTCAAAGTGTTTTACACCTAGAATGTTTGAGGATTTAGTTACTTCCCAAACAACAGGTAAATGTTTACTTCTGGTGCTGTAACACATATGAAAGGATTTACCCACCTCTGAAAATAAGACAAAATACAGTCATGGCACTAATTTGATAAATAATTGATCTTGCATGAACTGATAATGATGTGAAATCTTGCTATAATGAAATTTACTTCCATTGGGGGAAAATTTGAGATTTTAACATTCTATAAAGTTTCTGTATAAAAAAAATTTACTAACATACAAATTTAACTCTTTGTAAAGCTACCTTGTATTGGTACATGTCACAGACATGCTATTTAACATGTAGTGCCATCTAATTCATATACATTAAGCTATCAGAACAACATTCTTACAACAAGCACCTTTGTACTTTGGCTTACTAATACCATTATGTCAAGTATTCCCCAAATTTTACATGGGTTTTTCCATATTTCCATATTGTTACACTTGACTTCATCTGACAAAGTTATACTAAATTATCTACTGAGAAAAGCAGAATCTGTATGCTCTGCGCATCATTATTGGCCTGAAATCCATTTTTTTTCTTCAATTGATGAGGAAAAGAATTAGGTACTGCCCAAATCAGGTACAGCTGAAGGTCGTACTACTGTAACCATTTATTTTCCATGCAAAAAGTAGATAATTTCAGTAGATGTTATTTCCATATATAAAACATTCTTTTTTTTTTTGTTTTGTTTTGTTTTAGCGGAACCGGGGATTGAACTCAGGCCCTTGCGCTTGCCAGGGAAGCTCTTATTCTACTGAGCCATCTCCCCAGCCTATAAAACATTCTTGACGGTGTATTTTCAGTGGCTCTGCAGAATAGATTCAGAACTCTAGAGATAACTAGATATGCCGTGCTGGGCCCATGCCCTGAGATGGGCCACGGAGACTTGGCGTGGTGGTGTGCTCCTGTAATCCCAGCGCTTGGGCTGAAAACAGGAGGAACACTATGAGTCTGATCTATGTAGTGAGACACTGTACATCCTGTACTAAATACATTAAAAAAAAAAGACAACTAGCTGATCGGTATAAACTAGTCATCAGAAGTTTACAAAGACTGGAGCAAAACAACAACAAAAAGACTAAAATGTAAGAAAAAAAAAATCCCAAAATTCATGGGATATTTATCCTTATCATACTTCACTGCAGAAATGGATTCCCCCCCCTATGGAAAAAGATAAAACTATTAATTGTGTTACCATGCTTATCTTTCAAACAACTGAAATGAGCAAGTCATTAATTTGTTTTTGCCATTCTTCATTTCCTTCCAGCAAACGAAAGAAGAAAATCTTCATCCTCAGGCATTTTTCTTCAGGTTCCCTCAAAACACTGGTGCAAATGAAAGATGGCACAAAATAAGCCACTGTGGAAAATGCCACCTGAATTGCCCAACTGTGGTGGAAATGCCGGAAAATGGAATACTTTTAACGTTATGACTGGGAAAAGTGAAAAACAGTAAATCGGAGAGGTGAAATACAAACAGAAGCAAACCTAGAGGCCTCGTGTCAATAAAAGAAAGAACATACCAGTTGCCAGACAGTGCCGTGACGGCCTTCTGGAAGGCTTAATGATCTAAGAAGGACCAGAGCAAAACCCCATCCCAGAAGCCCGTTTTCTTCCATTACGGACGAGGGACCGAGTCCTTAAGCTTCGGGCATCGCTCCCACAGACTCCAAGGGGAGGGGCTCTTGATGCTCCGGATCACTGAACTCCTGGTCTGTTTCTGAGCTGCAGGCACCATGACCGAGAGCGGCAAGCAGAGGAAAAGCATGTCGCTGCACAGAATGAAAGTAGAGAGAAGTAAGCCAGTACCTGTTTGCCTCTCCCGAATACTAGCTGCCGCCGCCATCTTGCCTCCCACCATCCACTTCGCTGGCGAGAGGAGCCCGAAGATGACGTGGCCGTCCCTGCCGCTCCGGAAGTGAACGCGAGGGGCGAGGCCAGAGGCTTTCCCCTCCACTGACCCAATCCCTGGAGCTCTCCGAAAAGGTTCCGTACTACAGAATTTCAAGATCCTGTGGGCGGGGCCAGGGAGATTGCTTAATGGAACAAGCGCTTCCGTAGCCAGCGCCAGAGCCCAAATTCAATAGCCGGGGGGAAAAAAAATCCAGTGGACGTCAATGTCTGAACTGCGTTTCCAAACAATCAAGCCACACTCAAATATTACTGACTTTAGACTGATCTCATGTAGGCGCATGATTTGGTGCTGAGAATGTAATTCCTAAACTGTTATCTTGGTTTTTACAGATTAAGGGGTGATAGTCCCTTTACGATTAAACTTGCTTTTAGCAGGAGTCTCATTTCTTCTCTGCTGAAACACGGAAAGCTTTGGAGTACTGATGTAAAGTACTTATCTCACACAAAACGGCCTTACTCTAATGTTTTTTCCTGTAAGGACACAGGAGGAAGGGAGGTAAAAAAAAAAAAAAAAAAAAAAAACCAAAAAGGCAATTTTCCTTGTTCTTTTTAGTGGTGACAAAATCACAGTACTTGGGGGGAGGCTTGGTTAGTAGTGCTGGCATTTGAATACACACGAGAAGCTACGTCATTTCAAAATATAGCCCATCTGATTTTTTGTGTTGAATTTTAGTCGATGTCAAAATGGGTACCCAGGTGAATGGTGTGTGTGCATATAAACGTAATAGCTACCTTGGTAACTTCAGTTAACTCCAGACATTCATCTTTCATTGTCATTTTCACTTTGAGGAAGAGCCCGGAGTTACACAGTACCAGACTGTGGCACTTACCTCAAGGTAGATGAGTATACACGATGTTTTTAGTGTTTTTTTGTCTTTTTTTGAGACAGGTTCTCACTATGCATTTCAGGCTGGCCTTACGCTCACATTTTAGCTCAGGCTGGTCTCGAACTCAGAACAATCCTCCTGCCTCAGTCTCCCGAGTGCTGGGATTACAGGCATGCGCCACCAGGCCCAGCTGATGTCTTTAGTTTTTATAAGCCTGTTTATACAGTGGATGGCCACATTCTTTTATCACACCTCAGAAGGATGCTCACGAAAGAGGAGTTACAGAACTGTTTCACAGAGTGGAGAGAACAGTGGGATAAGTGTTCTGAGCCAAAGGGAGTATTCTGCGGGGAGTTAATGGCAAAGTCTTTTACTGTAGTAAAAATATTAAACATTCACCATACACTTATATATGATATAAAATAAACTGCCATGACCAAAAGTGTGGGCTACAAATTTGTAAATTTTTAAGACAATGTACCAACAGAAAATAGTAACAGTGGACAGCAGGGCTAAAACATATGCTGCATTATTAGAAGAAAAAATAAAAATAACGTAAGGCTTTACAGTGTTAGTTAACCTAAATCACTCTATACATTTCTCTGACTCTATTCAGGTTTTGAGCTTAAGTAATTCTGGCAAAATATTCTACATTAAGGAATAACTTTCTTACAGAATATCCTAAAACAGATCATTTCCTTCTCCTGGAAGAGCTGAAAAGCATCTTATTCAATTTTGTCTGGATTTTAACTTTGTTAAATCCCAGCAAATCAGTTTACGTAAACTGTCATATTTAGTGACATAAACAATTTAAAAACTTCATTATAAAGATCATGCTGTCTATTAGATCTGACCATTTTTTTTTTTTTTTTTTTTTTTTTTTTTTTTTTTTTTTTTTTGTCTTTTTGAGACAGGGTCTCACTATGCAGTTCAGGCTGGCCTTAAACTCACTTTGTAGCTCAGGCTGGTCTCGAACTCACAACAATCCTCCTGCCTCAGCCTCCCGAGCGCTGGGATTACAGGCCTGCGCCACCACGCCCGGCTTTAGATCTGACCATTTTTAAAAGGGGGAAAAACAGGCTAAAAATATAAACCACCACCTAGCATAACCAGGTGAAACACAAGGAATTGGCATGCACTCAGAAAAGATAAGGTTCACAATCAGAACTAGAAAACCATGTCTTCTCAGGACAATCCAAATTTTCCTAAACAAAAGGTAGTATACATTCAAAGAATTAATCATTAAATGTTTTTATATTTTGTATTACTTGAAGCACAAAACTTTGTATTGGAAGCACAAATTAGCTTAATAGCTTACGTAACAGTAACAGTGAGGTATGTGATGGTCACTATATAAAAGAATTACATATTATAAATAGAATCTTTCTTGTTCTAATCATTTTCCTATAAGACTGAATGTTAAAGTCCAAGTCACTGAGAAAACTTACCCATTATATCCCTCATAAGCATTTAGTGTAGAAGTTCCAACAGCATGCACGTCTTTGGGGGAGAAAACATGCAAATATGTAACAGAAATCAAAGTGAATTCTGATTTAGTAATCAAATGAAAGTTTTTTACTTAAAAAAATTTTTGTAACAGAAAGTAAATACTACAAAATATAAAATCATAAGGTATTTTCTCATATCTTAAAGAATCTTTACCTTAAATACAAAAACACGAAAATGAGTAAGTACAAGAATACGTAGTTTTATATAAAAGTTGTTCAGATAATATTCCCAATACTATGTTTAAAAACTGTTTTAAACAATGAATATAAATAAACCTAAACTTCAGAAAACAGATTATAGTTTTCAGCAATATAAAGAGTAAACAAAATGTCAGTTAAACTACTTAAGAAATGCAAACACATAAAGGCTTATATATAGCATGGTTTCTTTTAGTAAGAATTTTACTATAACATGAAAAAGAATCATGATGCCTATCGCTTGACATAGTAACATTATAGAAATAAATAAGTTTTTCTGATATTGCTTGCCTATACAGATTAACCTAGAAAACATCCTAATGGAACACCCTTCAAACCAGAAAACATTTCATAATGTTTCACTTTAAGAGGTAATATCCTA
>PVKA01018391.1:0-43960 GCA_004027165.1 Ctenomys sociabilis
ACAGTGTGCAGGAGTTATGCTTAAGGACAGCAGGGATAGTGGAGCAGTGCTAAGTTATGAGGGGCCAGGAGCAGATTTCCAGATGCAAGGGGTAAACACAGCTTTTCCATGGTGTCTTTCAGAGGACTTTGAGACTCTAGGTGGGTGTAAGGTATAGAATACAGGGGTCAGATCCAAGCCAGAGGGTGGGAATTGGGGCACATCAGAACACAGGCAAATTGTGACTGAAATCGTAGGTATGGAGAAAAAATAGCCAAGGATGGAAGCCCAAGAAACAACCTTTAAGAAAGGATCATAGTGGGTAGTGAGCAAAAAGTGAATCAGAGGTCAGACATACCAAAGGGAAGGAAGTTTCAAGGTGGAACACAGAAACAGAAATGCTCATGACAAGAGCAGTGCCAATGGAATGTGGCTTACCACAGGGCAGAAGGGGCAGAGAGCCCTCAAGAAACAAAAGGACCAGAGCATGGTGACACAAGCCTATAATTACATCACTGTGAGAGGCTGAGGCATAAATATCTCAAGTTCAAGCTCATCTTGGGCAACTTATGGACTCAAGATCCTGGCTCAAAATACAAAATTAAAAATACTGCAGATGTAGCTCAGTGAGACAGCCCTCAGTTCAATTCCCAGCATTGAAAAAAAGAAGTCAAGGACACTTCAAGACAATCAAGTAAGTTGTAGAGACCTTGGGAAGATCACAGACAGCAGCCCACTGTGTAGTGGTGTACTTTAGAGGCATTGGATTGGAAGGAAGTTGGCCTGACTCTACTCCCATTCAAGAGGCAACACCAACTTCAGGCTTCTCCACTTGTCCTTTGGCACCTTGGGACCTATGTGACAGCAAGGATGCAATGATCAAAGAACTAGAACTAGGTTTTAGCCAACAGGAACATGTATAGCTGCTCACCAGAGGAAACAAGAACTGAGCAGTCTGCTCTGAGCAGCTGCCAGTTGCAATGAGAGAAAGCAAACTGTGC
Organism: Ctenomys sociabilis; assembly: GCA_004027165.1. Classification (NCBI taxonomy): domain Eukaryota; kingdom Metazoa; phylum Chordata; class Mammalia; order Rodentia; family Ctenomyidae; genus Ctenomys; species Ctenomys sociabilis. The sequence goes on from PVKA01018391.1 coordinate 981, forward strand.
CAGAAATATGGCTGGGCCTGCCTTACAAGTCCCACTGTCAGGACCCTCTTTTAAAAAGGAGTCTTGTTGGGGGCCAGCCAGATAGCTCAGTGGACTAAGAACCTGCTTAGGCAAGCTCAGTGACTGGGGTTTGATGCCTGGGACTACATGCTGCACTGGCCACAGCCCCAGGTGCACTGAGCCTGCCTGAGTCTAGGCATGATGGTTCATACGTGTAATCCCAGCGCTGGGGAGGCTGAGACAAGAGGATCACTACAAGTCAGAGTTGTGTTTACCAAGGAAAGGTTTTGGATTCTGTTTCCAGGTTTTATTTAGGTACTGCAGTCTCCTTCTAGAGGAGATTTCTAGGTTCTTTCTGTTCTAAACAAAGAATTGAATGAAACAAGCATAAATGGTTGCACATTTTCACATTCATAGAAGGTAGGACAAAACAGGCTCTGTAGGGTAAGTCTGAGCCAAATAAAAGTATGAAATAGGGAGAAAAAATAATTTTAAAAATACAGTCTACTGCATAGTGTGATTTTCTGGGAAGAGACATGATAGTGAGGTCTTAATGGTGACTGTCACTTTTTTCTATTTTCTACCCTGGCATCACTTAGGGAAGAATCTACAGGGTGTTCAGGGTCTCACTACTATATCAGACTCATAGTGATCTGCCTGTTTACAGCCTCCCAAGAGCTGGGATTACAGGCATGCACCATCATGCCCAGGCTCTATTGTTTTTGTAATGACTTTTTTTCTGTAATTAGGACAGGGTCTACAGGGTATCACTACATAGATTAGACTCACACTGATTCTCCTGTGTTCAGCCTCCCAAGTGCTGGATTACAGGGGTGCACCACTGTGCCCAGTCTCAATTACCATCTCAGCACACCCTAGGGGCGGGACCAGCACAGCATGCTTGGGGATCAAGCCCTGGCCACTGCACTCTGCTTAAGCAGGCACTTTAGTCCACTGAGCTATCTGGCTGGCCCTTGTTTGAATTCTTGTGAGAAGTCCAGTTCAGGGATTTGAGAATAGGTCTGGTCTTACGTCTAGGGATTTTTATCATGCCAGTTTCTCAGTTAGTTTTAGCCATGCCCTACCTTCCTGCCTCTATTCTACCTAAATTGATTCTTCATTCTGCTCTTGGGCCCATTCCCACTGTCTTCGACCTCCTAAAAGAGATCTTTCCTACATTCCTAGACTCCTCCCCTTCTTGCCTTCCTTTTTCTTTCCTAAGCAGAAGTCTCTTGTCATGCAAACCTTCAGGGAACACACAAGTATGATGACCTATCCCTGGAACATTGCTGCTTTCTTTATGTACCCATGGCCCGCAGTTTTCACACTTGAGATTGTATCAGAATCACATAAAAGACTCATTAGAAAGTGTTGGGTTCTACCTTTAAAGCTCCTGCTCCTCTGGGCCTAAGGTGGTGTCCTAGGATGTGCATTTTAACAACTTCTCAGATGACACTCACGCTGCTGGTCCAGGGTCTACAGTTTGAGAGCCACTCCATTTTGGGAGTCTGGGCAATGCTGCTAACTGTTTAGTATATACCCACCTGGTCCTGCTCTTGTGTCAATGGAAGGAAAACCTGAACATTAACTCTCACTTATCTACTAAGTGTGACTGTGGCTTTGGAATACTTATCTTCTCAAGATTCTCAGATGGTCAGTAAACAGAATTGACTATTAAGATGTTGCTCCTGCTGATAATGTCCAATATGGCCAACTTAAAAAAAATTATGCTACTGTTTCAGTCTGTTTTATGTTGCTATAAGAGAATCATGCTAACTGAATAACTCACAAAGAAAAAAAAATATTTATTTGGCTCATGGTTCTGGAACTAGGAGAGTTCAAGGCCCAGAATCTCCCAGCTGACAGGAGCTTCTTGCTGTCATCCCATGATGGAGGGTAAAGCGGCATTATAGAAAGAAGGAAAAAGGAGAAGGAATGAGAAAAGGGAGCTAAATGCACCCTCTTAGCAGAGCCTAATCTTGTCATAACTAGCACACTTCCATAGTAACAGCACTAATCCAACCATGAATTCACAGACTGCATGACCCAACCACTTCTTAAAAGGCCCATTCCCTTAGCACTGTTGCATTAAGAATTATTTCCAGTACATGAACATTAAGAGCCACATTAAACCATAGCAACGACCCTTTGCCTAGTTACTCAGGCCCAAAGCCTTGATATGCTCTTTCTCTCTCCTCTTGAAACCCATCAGCAAATGTTGTCAGCTCTAACTCTAAAACACATCGGGAATCTTACTACTTCTAACTCTGTCCACTGTTTCTGTCCAGTTCCAAGCCACTAGCATCCCCTGCCTGGGTGCCTGGGAGAGGCTCTTAATTGTTCTCCCTGTTTAAGACTTGACCCCTCCTCCTTCAGCAACTGAAGGGATCATTTAGAAAAACAAATTACATTACCTTTCTGTGTTCTCATCATCCACAAGATCTAATACACAAAATTTTTTCACTGCTTTCTGAGACTCAAATATTTTGTCTTCTGCCTCTCTGTTCTCATCCCTCCTTCTTTCACAGTGCTCTCCTAGAATAATCCTGCCCTGGGGCTCTTGCATGTGCTATTCCTTCCACCCTATTTGCTCTCGTCCTGTAGCCTAAGTCTTCTTACTTTACTTCACTCTGTACTTCTAGTCATCTGCTCAAGAAGATCTTCTAGACAATTCACCTTCCCATCTGCACACTAGGCCTCATCCTTCTTTGTTTATGGTCATACAATTTGTTATCTGACCTACACTTACTGTATTTCTTGTTGTGCTCTCCCTTACTGGAATGCAAACTCCATGCAAGCAAAGATTTGTTCTTCATATCTTCACTCTCTCATCTCCTCAGTGGCTGGACATGGTCCAACTCAACATACATACTCAATGCATATTTAGTGAAGGAGGACATTTGTTAACCACTTTCTTGTTACATGCTGAGAAGTTTTATACAATTGCTCTAGCTAGTCTTTATAACCTACAGGCTTCCTCATGTCCCAAGTCTAGATCCCCTACTCTTCTGGTTCTATAAAAACCTCCCAGATGACACTTTTCAACCCTAACTTTGACTGCAAATATGACACGCTTCTACAAATATTTCTGCCATGGCTCATTTAAAAATTGTCACAGACTCTTCTGTGTGTATAGTCACTTATTTACAAGTGATTGTAGTGGGTCACCAAGTGGTGCACAGCTTGCTACATTCAGCTGAACTAAGCTAACATAGTTCTGGGTGAGGCCCACCTGAGGATTATTGCCAGCATCATAAGTGGCAGAATGGGAGAAGGTATTATAGAAGCTGCTGGTTTTTCTGAGGCTGCTGTTGGTTCTCTTGGAGGAGTTTGTCATGCTTGCTATCCTGGTGAACTCAGATATTCTTCTGGAGGAGCTTGGCACCTTGTCGTTGCTATGGATAACTGTGGTTCACTTTGGGGAAGCCCTGGTCCTTACTTTGAGCATTGCTTCTTGACTCCTGTAGAAGGCCGTTGCATTGGCTTTCCTGATGGGAACTCTTCCTTGGTTTATGGAGGAACTGTTACTAAGGATGTCTGTGATACTTTTCAGGGGAGCTCTGGTTTTTTGAGTATTGCTTCCTGGCTCCAATGCAGATCTCTCAGCCTGCTGGCACAGATCTTTCATCCTTCTGGCACAGATTTTCTAGTTTCTGCTAGACTTTTGGTCCTTCCCGGTGCAGATCCATGAAATACTCTTGTGTGAGGCATTGTCATGGGCTCTATCTAGGTGTCCAGTTGGACTTGTGGGGGAATTGTTATAGGCTCTAGGTCTTAAGTTGGACTTAAGGATATTACCCTGGGATCCAGGTCCTCAGCTTGATTCTTCGGTCTTTAGCATGTGAAGAGATTTCCTACAGTTTCTTTATACATGACTTTGAGTGGCTATTATAAGATAATTTTTCCGGGCATGGTGGTGCATGCCTGTAATCCCAGCACTCGGGAGGCTGAGGCAGGAGGATTGTTGTGAGTCCAAGACCAGCCTGAGCTACAAAGTGAGCTTGAGGCCAGCCTGAACTGCATAGTGAGACCCTGTCTCAAAAAGACCAAATAAAAAGAGATAATTTTATAAATTATGTGCTCTGTATTGTATTGTTTCCCTTGTAATATCAAACTATAACCATGACATACATGCATCACCATGTATACTTACTCTGTATATTTTAAACTGTAGAAATTTGATAAAATAAATCTAAACAGAGGCTCCAATCAGTTCTTCTCCCATCCCAATAGATTATCTCCCTCATATGCTTCAGATTATCTCCCACATATACTTCTTGCAGAACTTTTGTTTACAGTCAAATAACCCCCATGGCAGAGACAGCCCACTGCCCACAAACAGTTTATCTTTCCGCTTCCACAGCTATAGCATGAAGCAGAGACTAAAGAGAAAAGATCATGCCTCCACACACTGAAAATAAAGCTAACAATGTCTACAGATGTCTATAGTGTGTGTGCATGTGTGTGCATGTCCAAGCATGTGTTTGCATGTGTACTAAAGAGTAGTTATCCATGCAATTTGCTAAATTCAAGTGCATCATGTCCAAAGCTAAATTCATTGCCTTTGCTCCCAAATAGTGCCCTGCTAGTAATTAACAAATGATATTTAAGAATAATGTTGTGTCATCAAGAAAGTGCCCAAAGTGTACTGTGGATACCCCAAAAGGACAAAATAATCTGGTCAAAGGGGACACCATTGGTTAAATTTAGGACAATTAGAACATCAGAAAAAATGGCAAGAATAATTGATTGATTATGCTAGATTGTGTGTGTGTGTATGTGTGTGTGTTTGTGTGTGTGTGTGTGTAGTCCCAGAATGTATACTGATATTCCTTTTAAGACGGTGAAGGAGGTGTAAGTAGAGGGAAAGTGCTTTCTTAAAGATCTATGCCAGCTAATAAAAGTATTAGGAATGACAGATTTATAAAGTCAGTATTTTGTAAGCAACAGCAGAAGAATTGATTCAGGCAAGGATCATTCATACATGACACTTGCTAAAATGTTATTCATAACAAGATATTTTATGTAGTCACATACTATCAATGCTCTCCCCCAATTTCTGATTGATTACAAAGGGGAAAATTGCTTTTATTGTGGATAGATCAACTTATCATCATTAATAATAGAATAAGAAGCTATATGCATCTCTTAATGTGACACATTAAGAAGGATACAGCGGGAGACTTATAGCCTTCTCACCCAAAATATACAACCTGTATGGAATGTTGGGGAAACAACCAGGCCTACACCAATCACAGCTCATCCTACAAGGCAATTGGTCTGGACTTATAGTAAAGGTCATATTATGATAGCAAGAGAAAGGGCTGGGCAAATAGCTCAGTGGCTTGAAGCACCTGTTTAGGCAGACCCAGGGGCCTGAGAGTTACATTCCTAGGTCTGCCATACCAGCCCTGTTCCCTGGAGCGAGAGCAAGCTGAGACTGTGACTGAGACTAGACATGGTGGTGCCCGCCTGTAATCCCAGCACTGGGAGGCTATAAACAGCAGGATCACTACGAGTCTCATCTATTCAGTGAGACCCTGAACACCCTGTAGACCCTTCCTTAAATACAAATAAAAGAAAGAAAAGGAAAAAGAAAGTTGGAGGGGCATATTGTAAACTAAAGAGAGACTAAAAAGAGACGACTACCACATAAATATGTAAATATATATATGAAGCACATTATTGGGGGCAGCTGGGGAAATTTAAATGCAGACCATTTATTCCACAATATTGTGGGATCAATGTTAAATGTCTTGGACATTGGGGTTTTGTAGGAGACTATCCTTGTTCTAAGGATCTACACACTTATGTATCTCAAGATGAGAGGACTTGACATGTGAAACTTACATATGGTCCAGTTAAAAAAGTACATGCTTATAAGTGTGTATCAGAGGGAGAGAGAGAGAGAGAGAGAGGGAGAGAGAGAGACAGAGAGAGAGAGAGAGAGAGAGAGACAGAGACAGAGACAGAGACAGAGACAGAAAGAGACAGAGAAACAGAGGAAGCAGATGCAGTGAAAGTGTAACCATACGTGCAGCTAGGAGAAGCACACGGAATTGTTTATTATACTATTCTTTAGATGTTTCTTCAGGTCTGAGACTTTTGAAAGTAAATATAAATGTGGGGAAGCAAGAAGATGAACCTTTCTCCTATTTCTGCTAACACAAAGGTTATCAGGGACCAGAACAGATGAAAAGCTTTATTTGATATACTTATAAGTTTGAATGTTTTTCCATAGTTAAGGCCAGAGCAACCTTTCTAAAATTCAAACATGACCGAATAATCCCCCATTTAAATTTTAAAGATTAGTTATGGTAAGAAATTAAAAAAAAACAATTATTACAAATAAAATAAAAAAGACACTATTCAGTAAGGAAAAGTCTAGTTGGGCTCAGGTATCATGATACCCACACAGCCAATCTGATCACTAAAGAAAAAGAAAGTCAGAGGGGACTATTGTAAACTAAAGAGAGACTAAAAGGTGATATCACTAAGTGATAACGAGCAAATAACATATACAGAACGGACACAATAGTCACAAGGGTGAGCCACATCCCAGCAGGATTATGTGCGATTTCATCATGTTCATGTAGTAATAATTTATAAGTTACAAAATGGTTTATTTCCAGAATTTTCTATTTAATATTTTCAGATCATGGTTGACTATAGGTAACTGAAATTGTGAGAAGTAAAACAACAGAGGGGGTGTTGGGGCCTCCAAAGAAGCAATCTTCCAGGGTTGGTATGGAAAGGGGAGAGATACTGTGTCTGGAGAAGGAACACCTTATTGGAGTCCTGAGCAGATCACAGTCACACCTGAGAAGCCTCAGGTAGTTTGAAGAAGACAAAAGCTCCTCTTTTGTTACTTTTTCACCTACAGCACACTGTGGCCTTTTATACTTTCTTACAGTCCCTCCTTTGTGAACTCTCTCTGACTAAATGTTTGAGACCAAGGTCCAGGGCCAAAGACGTTACTGCCACCCCAGCCACTTGGAACAAGCTGGCTCTCATATAACAAATACCAATGCATCACTGGAATTAGTTACCTAGTGCCAACATGGCAGACTTATTTCTCTCACCCTGAGATGCTGAACTTTTAAGTGAAGGAAAAGAGCCAACAGAGATGCTAACTTGAAGACCTGAAGGAAGCCCCTTGAGTCAGTGTCTCTCTGTGAGATTCCTGCAGAACACAACATAAGTGGTCACTTCAGAGCCTTCTTGGGCTAGAACCTGCTTCCTCTAGAGTTTCCAGCAGCTTCACTTCCATTTGCACCAATCCAGTCACACGTGGAGCACCATCACCAGAGGGTGGATCACGTGCAGATCTTCAGCCTTTACGCATCTAGAATGTGTGTTCTACTCTTTGGGCACAGAGCCACTCATCTGAATGTAAATGCTCCATCTCCACAGACTGTCACAGCTCAAGGCTCTTCCCAGAGTAGGCCCAGATGATTTGGGCATAAGCTTGCTAGCTCAGTGCTCAAAAACATGATTCAAAACTGACTATTAACAAACACAGGCAGAGCTCACATTTGCTCTAGGCTGCAGTCTTGTCCCAATTCTCCCCTGCCCCCTTCTTTGCTGCCTTGATGGCCTCTCACTCTGTTGAGCCTTCAGCTACTGCCCAATGTCTTCAAATGCACATGCATTTCCTCACAATGAGCACTGCCTCTGATCCCGTGATGCTGGGATTCACCTTTCTACTTGATCAGCAGGAGTCTCCCAAATGCTTATTTTTTTTTGTTTTTGGTGGAACCAGGGATTGAACTCAGGCCCTTGCACTTGCCAGAGAAGCATTTATTGCACTGAGCCATCTCCCTGGGCCCCCAAATGCTTCTATCCACAAAGAGGCTCATGTTCCTGAGCATCCCTCCTTGGTATGTTCTTCTGTGAGATGTCTCTGGTAGTGCAATTATTATCACCTGTGCTTTCATTATTATCATTTTCAATAAATGCAATGCATTATATTTGAAATTCTGTATCTTTTTTTCTCTGTATCAGGGATCGAACTCAGGACTTTGCCCCTGCCAGGTAGGTGCTCATGCCTCTGAGCTATATCCCCAGCCCCCAATGCAGTATATTTGAATAGTATTTAACTTCCTTTAAAGCATTATACATGTGTTATCTCAGTTGCTTCTCCTGACAGTGCTTTAAAGTATGTAAATAAGGATTATTGTCACTTTTTTTCCACGTGCAACTGGTTGTCTAACAAAGTAGGTGTCTTGTTAAAGGCTATAGGATTACCAGAGCTAATCTTTTTTTTGACAAGATTTTTTGTTTTATTTTTTTAAAGACGGTACAAATTAGAATTGAAACAGAAAACAATTACAAGTGATACAGAATTTCACTTAACAGAGTATTATGCATTTCACAGTATATGTTGTAATACATAGTGTTGTCTTCTAACCAGTTATTCATATTAGTAGATACATGCATGTGAAATTGGAAGAAGAAAGAGAAAAGGAAAGAAATATATAAGAAATGAAGAAGACAAAACGTACAATCAATTGGAAAAAGGAAACAAAACAAATTAAGTATTATCCCTTTGGGTCTTTTCCCTCATAGCAAAGGCTTGGGCCACAGATAACTATGAGTTCTAATTCCAACTGAGATTGAAATTTGGCCTCTAACTAAATGCTCCTATTTGACAAAATCAGTCTCAGTATGTGCCTAAGGGCACAATTCAGAAAGTACTTGAGATGATGAGACTCCATGCAAGAAGGCACAAGGCCCACTGAATACCCTCAAAACCCTTGGCTGGCATCTTTCTTGGTCAATTACTCTTTTCATGGTGCCAGTAGCTTCAGTGTCTGCTTCTTACATAGCCATCTCACCTCTGTTATGCTCTGATTAGGGAATGTTTCACCAGCACAAAGAAGAAACTCAAAACCCCAAGCCTTACCCATAGTGCCAGGCCTAGCAAAATACTGAATTGCTCCTGGCAAGAAACACAAGTTCTTCATGTTCCTGAAACAGCATGTACAGAAGTGCTTATGGGATATAAAAATTGAGTACTGCATATTTGATACCAGGTAAGTTTTTCCGTCTTTCCTTATTCTTGAGCCGAGCTTGATTCCAAGCTATTAAAATCACTTGGTAAGATGCTTCCCCTGACAGGTCTTAGCAGCTCCACATCTTAGTGGATGGGCTGACCTTGCACTAGGAGCAGCAAAGTGGAAGAGCCAGCAGGCTGCAACAGGGAAGGTGGGCCATGTAGCTAAGCCCTGGGCTTCCGAAGCTTGTTTCACAGCAAATATGAAGTCTTATAGACATGCAGGAATTACTTAGAACAGCAGCAATAGTTGGATAAAGAAGGAGACAAATGGCTATGCTGTTGCCCTCCATAGCTATGGCCCTGTCCCAGAAGGAAATTCTGCCACCCTCCTTGTGACACTGTACTTCATTCAGGTAAACCTGCAGAGCTGCAGACCTTTTGCACTGATGGATGAAAATCAGCTTTGGAATAGGAAAATGATTAGATTCACTGGGGAATGAATATAATCTCCAAAACACATTTACTGCTCACATTCAAATGAAGATTAAATGATTCCTTTAATACTCATCAACTCTATTAAACTTCATAGATGCAAAGCCTTTTGAAATAAATTAGCCAGATACTTTTCTGGAACAACAGGCATTTGGGGCTGCATTCTCCTGTGCCATTATCTGTCCTCCTGTCAATTCAGGGAAGGAAACTGATGAGGAAGAAGGGAGCTAGGAAGCCAACTAACCTGTGTAGAGAGCATATCCTATTTGTTTGGCAAAATGTCGCACACTACAGAGTATCATGTCACTGAACTTCCCTAACAACTCCGAAAGGCAGCTGCTATTATTATCACCAGTGTGAGGAAAAAACGGTGGAGGATCAGACAACTAAAAAAGGCTAGGCTGTGCATCTCAAACTTGATTCTTACACCTCGAACCCTTCCTTTTCAAACTTACCTAGGCTAGGGATAGGCATTTGAGTGGCACATCATGCAACTAGAGCTCAGAAGTCAGTTATTTGAGTTCAGGAATTGAACCACTCGGTTCAAATTTTCTTCCTTCTGCTGCTTTCCAGTTGTGAATGCTCAGGGAGGCTGTTTGATTTTGCCGAGCTTTGATTTCTTCATGCATGCAACTGACATGTTAACAGTAAAGTGTGTGGAAGAGTGCTTGCCACACCATGTGCAGTCAAAACGCATGGAACTAGAAATGTAGAAATGTAGAAGTGTCTTCCTTACACACTCCAGAAGTACCTGTCTAAAGAAGGATGCATTTACAATGGAGTTTAGTAGGGAAATATTTGGGTAAGTGTCATGTGAAATACAGGTAGAAGCATGAGGCAATGTGGTGGGGATGAGGGAAACTAGGAAGGTTATGTGAATAATCAGGCTACTAGCATGTGGATAACGAATTATAAATCCTATGGGCACTTTTTATTTTTATTTTTAATGTATTTAGTACAGGGTCTACAAGGTCTCACCATACATATCAGACTTGTAGTGATTTGCCTGTGTTCAGCCTCTCAAGCACTGGGATTACAAGTGCATGCCACCCTGCTCAGTCTCAATCACCATCCCAGTGTACCCCAGGGGCTGGGGCCAGCACGGCACACCATGGGATCGAACCTTGGTCCCTGCATCTGCCTAAGCAGGCGTTTTAGTCTGCTAAGTTACCTGGCTGTCTCTTTTTCTTTTTCATTTCTTTTTTGATATGAGGAATTGAACTCACACCTTACATTTGCCAGGCAGGCAGTGTGCAGCTGAGCTACATCTCTCCTATGGCCACTTTTTATTTTTATTTTTATTTTGGGACAGGGTCTCACTTGCGGTCTTTCTGCCTCAGCCTTCACTGATTGAGTGCTTCTCCTGGAAGCATTAACTCCTTTGGCACTTCTAGCCTACTTATGCTTCTCCAGGTGGAAATTTTGGGGTATTCACTAAATGACACTGTTTTCAAGAACCACAGTGGTGAATGCCAAGGGAATGTGAGCAGACAAGCAAAACCTTTGAGGGATAGATTCCACCATCTTTGCCACTGTGTTACAGTGAGAATATCCGAGGAGTCTGAAGATTCTGAAATCAAAGCTGAATTTCAAGATCATTTTGAAAGTGCATTGTCAAGATGGGAGGATGGATATATTTTATTTAATAGTTTATAAGCTTAGATATATCTTGAAAATAGAGATGTGCTCTGAAGCTTCCATTTGTGCTGTGCTCCAAACTTTTGAAAATGTCAGGGGCTCTTCTAGACTTAGGGAGAGCACTTCTGGCATGCACCCAACAGTCCCTAGATGCAATCTACCTCAGTCAGGAGGGAGTCTGTCCAAAGCAATAGTTAAATGGACAAGATAGGTTCTCCTCTGAAGCTCTTCTTTATCTTTTCGAAAATATTTCCAAAGTATGAACCGATAAATGAATGCTTATTTAGATTAAGTTAAAGTATAGATAAACTGAAGTAGGTGATATGGTTTATATCTAGATGTCCCCCCAAAGCCTCACTCAGTCATGGGGGACTGGCTTTTCAGAGGTAGATGAATCTAGAGTTTGTGACTAATTCTAGATCCAATGCTGGTGTGTAAGTGCTGCACCCTGCCTAAGGTGGGTCCCCTGCATATAATATAAGAACTATTGCCCCTCCGCCATGTACCATGCTGCCTTACAGCCAGCTAATTACAGGTTGAAATCTCTATAAACTATGGGCTAAATAAAGCTTTCCTCCCATAGCTTGTAGATATTGAGTATTTTGTCTCAGCAAGGAAAGAAGTAACTAAGACAATAGGAAATAAAGCACATAATTCTACTATGCTGATAGGAATAAAACAGTTTTATTTATTTTTTTGCTTGCTTTTGTGAATATGCTGTAGTGCAGCCGAAGATTCACACTAACTACTACAAGACATGAAAATAAAATAGTATATGTTGAAAACAGTTTGCTACAGTAAAAGATGCATTTACCTGGGTATAGTGGTGCTCTTCTGTAAACCCAGCATTCAGGAGGCTGAAGCATGAGAATTATGGTGAACTTGAGCCTAGCCAGGGCTGCAAAGTGAGCTCAAGACCAGCCTGAATTACATAGCAAGACCCCGTCACAGAAAAAAACTAAACTAAACTAAACTAAACTAAACTAAACTAAACTAAACTAAACTAAACTAAACTAAACTAATCTAAACATTGTCATTAATTCCCATCAAAATCCTCCTCCTCATTTTGCACTTATCCCACTGTTCATCATTTTTTGACACTTTCTGAAGTTGTGCTAGAAGTTCCCTTTCATGAGTGTATCTATGAGTTATGCCAAAAACTATGGTGAATGCTGCTGTCAAGTTCTATCCAACAGAAATTCAGGCTGATAAGAAAAAACATTAAGATGTGTCTCCACCCATCTTACCTACTGGATCCAGCACCATGGGACTTTTGGCCCCTCTCCAAAGTCAAAATAGCCATGAATGGTAATCATCTTAAATTGGTAGAGGACATTGAGGTATCCACAGCAGTACAACAAAAGACATAAAAATGTGCTTTCTGCATTGGGCAGTGTCAAGAAATCATGGGATAGGTATATGCAAACCAAGAGAGGCTATTTTGATAGGGATTAATGGCAATGTGTCTTTTACTGTAGCAAAATGTTAATATGATTATTAACCTATTTTGTGATCACACCTTGCATATCTATATATTGAATATCCAAAACTTCTCAGAAATCTTCCAAAACTTTTCACTGAGTGAGTAAGATGATTGCTAGAAAAATCACATAATATTATTAATATCACCAATAATATGCTTTCTTATTAGATTAGCAATAATCTAATCACACTGTGGAAAATCCTCCAAGATTATTAACAAGAAATCATTTCTATGTCTCTGAATAAAAGCAATTCAATCATGACCTATCAAAGTCATGTTGATTAGAAGTGTAAGAAGAGTGTCAAAAGTTGTCTGTTGTTTAGAAAGCCTATGGCTTCTAATGACCTTGGCTAAACAACGGATGAGAGTAGGGAGGAGAGACACAGGCAGGGCAAGGCTGAATTCATTCTTTTCTTTAATCCAAAAGTGTAAGTGCCTACTGTGTGTCTGAGGGGGGAGGTCATCATGCAGGGACTGGCATGTAATTTTTTACTCTAGATTTCTTGAAAGAGATAATCCCTACTTGTTCGTTTTTTGTTTTTTGGCAGAACTGGAGATTGAACTCAGTCCCTTGTGATTGCCAGGGAAGTGCTTATTCTACTGAGCCATCTCCCTGACCCGATGATCACCACTTGTTACTAGTGAATATTCCCTAAGTCCTGTAAACCAGGGTCAGATAACTCAAGACCAGAGTAAACTCTTTTCCCTTCCCTTGTACCTACTGGCCCTTACCTGCTAGAATTCTAGCTCTGAGCTCAGTTTGTACCAAGATTCTCTGGAGAGCTGGGATCCAGGACCAAGGTGGGTGGGTCTTCTCCTTAACAGCTCACTACAAGATTCTTTCTCTTTTTTCAATGAATTTAGGACAAGATATACACGGTCTCACTATGTAGATCTGACTCATAGAGATCCTCCTGTTTTCAGCCTCCCAAGCACTGGGATTACAGGTGTACGCCACCATGCCCAGTCTCAATTGCTATGCATAAGCAGGCACTTTAATCTGCTGGACTATCTGGCCTACCCCAAGATTTTTTTTTGCCCTGTTGACAATTTTAATAAAACTTACACCAAGAAAATGTTTGGCTCAGCCTATTGATTCTACAGAAGGCTCAGACCAACTGCTACTTTATTCACTCTTATTTCTAGGAACTTTTTTGTGTAGTATAAGCTTTGACCTCATTATTACAGGTTGCACCTATTCCCAATTTTCTTTAGATTTTTAGGGGACAGCTATTTATTTTTGCTTCAGTTTATTAATTTTATTTTATTTTTTTAGTTTATTAATTTTAATGAAGGGAACTGCAACCTGTGGATTCTACAAAGACCACCATTAGGCATTCAAGACCCCCACATACTTTTCCTATGAATTGGTTATTAATTTATCAATTTGCTGTATAACTTTTTATAGGAAGTAAGAATGTCTTGGCTCCATACTCTCTGTCTCTGCCTCTGTCTCAATCTTTGTCATGTTTAACTAGAAGCAAGATCCTTATGGACAGAGAGAGCTCCCAAGAAGAAATTACCAAGGAATTACCAACAAGGAAAGAGGTGAAGCTTATTCAAGACCAAAAGCTAAGCCTGGGCTAGACAATGAAAGAGGCTCCTGACACTCCTGTGAATGAGGCACCCCTTCTTTGAACTAACTTACACCACTGAGACTTGACAAGACTTTATTTTGTGTATTTATTTATTTTTGTATTCTAAGGAAGGGTCTACAGGGTGTTGAGGGTATCACAGTTAGATTGGACACATAGTGATTCTCTAGTTTACAGCCTCCCAAGTGCTGGCATTATAGTCGCGTGCCACCACGCCCAGTCTCAATGGCTGTCTCACAGTGCCCCAGGTGTGTGGTCAGCACAGCGGGCCTGAGGATCGAGCTCCTGGCCCCTGCACCCACTTGCAGGTGCTTTAATTCACTGTGCTATTTGGCTAGCCAAGACTTGACACACCTTTAATGAAAGTCTCTAGTGCACCATAGCTCAAGCAATCTTGCTGTAGGACTACATCCAACAGAACGTCCCACTCCACCTTTTTTTTTTTCTTTTCCGGGAACAGGGCATTGAACTCAGGCCCTTGCACTTGCCAGGGAAGTGCTTATTCCACTGAACCATCTCCCCAGACCTCCACTCCGCCTTTTGCCAGACTGACAAAATAACATTTCTGCTTCGTCATGTTAAGGATCAATGGAATTACTTCCTCAATGATATCTGCATAACCCTTGGCTCAAGCTGTGGGTGCCAGCATGGATTGGCATTGTTGGAATACTGGGTCATGGGGGTGGGGATTAGAGTAGAGATCACAAAGTATGCTTGAAATAAAAAGCAGAGACTTCAGTACCACATTTCTCTTTTAATCATTTCAGTCCTGAAAAAGTAATTGAATGCGTAAATAACATAAATCAGTACATTTTATTTCCTTTGCAAAAATGTTACTTTACATATACCTTGGGTCACCAGTCATATTAAGAATGTGTATTTCTGATAATAGTTTTTATGACCTTAAAGTGTAGCAGAGAAAACACAAGATAAGGAATCCAAAGATAGAGTTTCAACAGCAGCACTGTTATTAATTAACCATACGACCTTGAGTTAGTCAATAATCTCAGTAATTTTTAGCAGAGGTGTCTAGAACATTCTAGGATGTCAAAATTACTGTAAGGTATGCCTCAAGTAAATAATTAACAATAACAGTCAAGTACTAAAGTTTGAAGGCAATTTAAAGTACATAAATTAAATATGAATCACATCACTGCTAATGATTACCTCCTTCTTATTTTCCTGCATTCTGATGTTTTCTCAAGAAAGAGAGAATGTGTTAGGGGAACTACAGACAGCATCAGAGTAACTGAGCATGACCCGTCCATTGTCTCTTGAACAGATATGACAAAGTATGCAAAGGGACCCTGCAGTCATGCTGTAGACTTGTCCATTCAAAATTGGTGCTTGGTATCTTAAATGTTCCCTTTCTTCAAATAAAACATACCTTTTGGAAAAGAAAAGAAAATATGCATGAATTTTCAAGATCGCTGATAACTTGGGGCTCCTTGGAGCTTTGTCCCCATAGAGCCAGGGTTCTGTATTCTTTGTCCTCAGGTGATATAGATCCTGAAGTAGAAAATTTTATCAAACTCTTAAACCATGCTCAGTCAAACCAAACAGTTACTGCTCCACCATTACTGATTATAATTCTTATCAATTTTTACATTCACATGCCCACAAGTTGCAATTTCATAATTACTACCATCTCAGTTTAAATTTCACACAATACATTTTATATAATAAAACTGCATGCTAAAATAAGACAAGAAAAAGTGGTGTTTCTCTAGTACATACAAATACTCTGGTTTCTCTTCAGATCGCATAAATCTTTCGCCTCTCTAGTACACACAAGTAAAGACTTTTTAAAGTACATTTCTGTCTATGAAACAACAGTTAACTGCTAAATAAAGCAGCCAAAGTGATAAGACAGATGAAATCCTAAGACATGCTTCAGGTGCACAGTAACATGTTAACACTCTCAATTCTCTGTTTTGTTATAGTAAACAATAAAATAAAATTTGTTTATATATTTTTTCAATTTGCGGGCTTATCACTTTATTACATTCACCTATAGGATGTATGTTGTTATGCCTTGTACGTAGATGCCCCCCCCCCCCTAAGTCTCATGCACTCACAGGTAGAACTTTTCAGAACTTGCTGAATCTAGGGTGTGTGATAACGAAATTGGTTTAGCATAGTTCTGGGTGTGGATAATGGAAGTCTTAGACTAGAGGCGGGTGGCACCAACTGATAGGACTGTAGCCTGGTTGGCATATAAATGAACAGAACACTGGCAAGCTGCTGCTTTCTACCTGCCCTGTCACAGCTTGTTTCCTTCTACCATACCACCCTGCCTTAGATTCACCTGACTACAGACTGAAATCTCTACAGACTATGACGTAAAGTAAACCTTTTCTCCTTTATGTTTTGAGTGTTGGGTATTTTGTGCCAGCAAAGAGAAGAGTAACTAAGACAGAAGTGCAGAAATATTTAAGTGTCTTTTTTCTTAAAATAAATTCAACTGAAGAAAATTTGATTGACCATATAGTTCCTTGTATTGAACCTCAGGGTTACAAAATGAAATGAATCATAATCCCTGCATCATAGTGCTCTGATAGATTTTACTTTCTAATGGTAACTGCAACAATATTTTCCTGACACATGTTTATCAACCACATGAAGTAGGTACACTTCCAGTAGAGAGGTGAGATATCTGTCCCTTTCTATTGTACCTGTGCTGTTACTCAACTGTAAACAGTAGCATGTGACTAGGTTAGTGAATGTAAAACAACTTCTGCCTCACTCTTGGAATACTCAGGTTGGAGAGAGGGACTACCATCCTCTTAGGAAGCCCAGGAAACCACAGAGCAAGATCACTTGAAAAAGAGAGATATTGCATTACATACTCCAGATGCTGCAGGTCCAACTATCTGATTACACCCTCTTGAGAGGTCCCCAACCAGAATCACCCATCAACACAGTGAAAGATAATCAAACAATTCATGTGGAAGTACAGAAGATCCCAAGTGGCCAAAGCCACCTTAAGCAACAATAAAGCCAAGGCTAGAAGCATTATAGTACCTAATTTTAAGACATACTGCAGAGCTGAGGTAAGCAAATAGTAGCCAATAATAACAAATCACAGTGGTACTGGCACAAAAACACACAGAGATCCATACATCAATGGCCTAGTGATTTTCAACAAGATGCCAAAAACATGCACTGAGGAAAGCACAGTCTTTTCAATCAGTGATGCTGGGCAACCTGGATATCCACATGCAGACTGAAGCCACACTTATCTCTCTCCTTATACAAAAATCAACTCAAAATTGGTCAAAGACCTAACTGTAAGAACTGAAGCTTTCAAACAACTAGGGTAAACCTGTGGAAAACACTTCAAGACATTGGTACAGACAGTAGCTGTTTTGGATAAGACCCTAAAAACACAGAAAACAAAAGCAAAAATAGACAAATGGGATTACATCAAAATAAAAAGCTCTACACAACAAAGGAAACAAAGGAGACCGACTATAAATTGAATATTTTTTACCAACTATGTATCTCACAAAGGATCAATATTCAGAACATATACAGAGCTCAAAAGCTGTACTGTGAATTTCTGCTGGTCTATGGAAAGGAGCAGAAAATGTTTAATTTGTTTCATTTCTTTTTTTCAATTGTTTGTACTTTTTTGTCTTCTTAATTTCTAAGGCATTTCTTTTTTTTCTTTCTTCTTCCAATTTTGCATGCATGTATTTGGTAATATTAATAATTGGTTGGAAGGCAACACTATGCATTACAACAAATACTATACAATTCATATTATTTTGTTAAGTGAAATTCTATGTCACTCATAATTTTTCTGTTTTGATACTATTTTGTACTCTCATTAAGAAATGTAAAAAAAAAATGAAGCCTAAGTAAACCAATTAAAAGTAGACAGATAATCTGAATAAACACTTCTCAAACCAAGAAATACAAAGGGCCAACAAACAGGAAATGAAAATCAAAATTATAGCGGAATCTTAATCTTGCTACTGTTAGAATGGGCACTATAGGAAAATCAAAAGTTATAAATGCTGATGGGGAATGTGGAGAAGAAGGAACTTGCCATGCACTACTGTGAGAATATAAATCAATATAGCCATTAAGGAGAACATTGTGGGGGTTCCTGTAAGAGTCAAAATATTTCTAACATATGAGTCAATTAGCCCACTCCTTAATATATACCCAAAGGAAGTGAAATCAGCCTATCAAAGATATACCTGGGTGTTTCTGCATATCACCGGACTATTCACAATAGGTAAAGTAGGGAATCAGCCACAGAACAAACCTCAGATGAACGGATAAGGAAAATGCTCTATGTATTCACACTGGAGTATTATGCAGCCATAAAGAAGAATGAAACTCTGTTATTTACAGAACAGTCAATAGAACTGTAAGATTGTACGCTAATCCAGACACAGGAAGACAAGTACTGCAATTCTCTCTCATGTATAGAAGTGTCAAGTTGAAGGTAAAATAGTGATTACCAAGACTTTGAGAAGTACATGCTATGGACAGAGAAAGGGAAGAATTATGTTGCAACCTTGCAAGCTTTCCTAAATTCTTCTTTCATGCCTTCTATCTACTTTCACTCAATTTTCCTGTATCCAATTCAGGGAAAGTGTCCTTCCTCCACACCATTCCTAAAGCCAGCACTATTCAGTGGTACATTCTGTTTTGTCCTATCCTCACTTAATTTCTAACTTACCTGATTTTTCCTGTTCACAGGGTCATATCTATCACATTGGACAAATAGGCATAGCTTTTCTCTCCTACTAATTTTTCTTATGTACTTTGAACATTACTTACTTCCTGATTACCTAATTACTTTTTAATTTACAATCTTCCAATGCCTAAGATGCAGAATATTTTTTAATATATCTTTTGGTCATTTTATTTCATCTTTGAAATGTCAGTTTATTTATATTGCTCATTGTTGGTTAGATCTTTTGTTTTGGCGGGGTAATAAAGAATCTTAAGTATGTTTTTAAAACATGAAAGGATGTTTTTGAAATTAAATAAATAAATGGTAAAAAAAAAAGAGATTGGGAAGTGACAGGGAAAATAAATTAAAAGGAGGCTGGATTTGATCGGTCACACTGCCTGCACATATTGAAATACCTATGGAGTCCCACTAATGCATGCAATTAATACATAATAAAAATAAAATAAAATAATTTAGTTTTCGTTGTCTTTTTTACATAGGGTCTCACTATGTAGTTCAGTCTGGCCTTGAGTTCACATTGTAGCTCAGGCTGGTCTCGAACTTGCAAAGATCTTTCTACCTCAGGTTCCTGATTGCTGGGATTACAAGTGTATGCCATCATACCTGGCTGAAATAATTGCTGCTGAATCAAGCCAAGTTTTGGTGTGAATTGTTACATAGCAAATTTTATGAAACACGTCATTATCACTGGGCTGTGAATAGCTATATGGATTGCTGGTTTGACTCAAAATAATATAATGATTATTTAAGCCCCCATTAGCTATCTTTGTTGATTTTTTTCTGAAGTTATTATAATATATAATAATAATATGTTATTATTATTATCATTATCATCATTATTTTGTGGTACTGGGGATTGAACTCAGAACCCTGTGCTTGCCAGGCAAGTGCTTATTCTACTGAGCTATCTCCTCAGCAATTTTGATATTTTTAAATGGTTGATCTCATTATATATTTATAAAACATCTGTAAATACAATGTCATTCCTTGTCTCACCTCTGCTAAAACCAATTTACAGAGTCTTCAATTCCTTCTAAATTTATTATTATTATTATTATTAGTAGTAGTAGTAGTAGTAGTATCGTTGTTGTTGTTGTTGTTATTGTTTTGTATTTTAGGGAAGGGTCTACAGGGTGTTCAGGGTCTTACTACTAGTTCGAATTTATAGTAATCCGCCTGCTTACAGTTTCCCAACAGTTGGGATTACAGGCACGCGCCACCATGCCCAGGCTCAATTGCTGTCTCAGCACTCCTGGGAGGTGAGGCCGGCACATCAAGCATAGGGATCGAACCCCCAGCCCCATGCCTGCTTGTAGGCTCTTTAATTCACTGAGCTATTTAGCCGGCCCTCTTCCTAAATTCAATATGACCATGGGAGTGCTTCACCTATGTGAATGCTGCTGCTCCTTGTGCTTCTTTCCCTCACAGGGCCTAAAAGATGAGGAACTGCTTTCTCTATTCTCCTGAGCTTTATTTTGTCTCATGGGGATGGAGAACCTAAGGCTGAGGTAGGTGGACTGCAAGTTTGAGACCAGCTTGAGCAACTTAGAGACTAGCAAGATGCTGTCTCAAAGTAGAAAAATAGAAAGGACTGGGGATATAACTCAGTGTGGAGGCCCGGAGTGCAGTCGTCAATACAGCAAAACACAAAAACCAAAACAAAACAAAATGATGGCCAACTATTATCAAACCTACCTGTGTCATAGAGGTGCTGTAATTTCTCTTTAGAAAATGAAACCAAAATCACTTTATAAGTAAAAAGGATGCACATAATAACGCTCTCTTATTTCTGCATTTTCATTGTGGATGTTTCACTCTCCTATTTCCTTCCTCACCTGGATAACACAGGTGCCGTTACCTTTTCTGCTATATGGACCTGAAAAGTGGCTCTGTCAGTGATATGGTCTATGTGGCATAGCTTTGGACATTTTACAAGGGTAGGAACCAAATCTCTTGTTTCCTTTATTTGCTCCACATTAGTACCAAGCAGTACAACTATGGCATTGAAGATTTTTTTTTTCCTACACAGGTGTGCCAAAATCCAGCCTAGCATTCCCACAAACTATAAAAGCAATAGGATCACGGGTAGGGTATGCCCAGCTTGGAACCTCCTAGGAGGGGTCATTACTGAAAGACCAAGGGAGTCTCATTAGAAGGCAGTTTTGCCCTCAGGGCATCCCTATGCCCTGGACCCTAAGGACTCAGGGAGAGAAAATTTTATAAAGAGTCTACAGATTCGTGGATCTCACATCCAGATGTCCATCTGATGCACAGATACTGTGAATGCTGTTTTTGATATGATGCTCCAATTTTTTATTTACAGGTTGAGTATGATCCCTGTGTCCTTTGGGAATTAAAAGCTGGGGTCTTGGGTGTGTAAATCTCCAAAGAGTCGGTGACATAATTTTCAGTTTCAAATCTCACATTCAGCTCAGCCCCTAATTGCCCACAGAACTTCTGTTTACCATGCAAGTATAAGCGACCACATGAGCCTTTTTTACCTATAGACTGAGACCTCCTTGCAGAAGGCTGGCAATCTCGCCTTGGGGGAGATTTCGCAGCTCATTATTTTTTCTCTTTAGATGCGGTCGCCTCACTTCTCCTCATTAGGCTCCTTTCACTACATCATCGCCTTTCTTTAATGTGGCTGGTCTATTAAATAGCCCTCACCTGGCAAAGCCCCACAGTGTCCCGAATATCGCTCTGCATGCCCGCTTTCAAGACTTTGGACGTTGCTTTAATAAGAGTGGCACAGGCACTAGCATTCCACATTTCCTTGAGCCTCTCTGGTGCGGGTGTGGGGGCGGGGTGCCACAGAACTCACAGGACAGGCCGCTTAGCTTTCGGAGGTTGCTGACAGCGGGAATGGAATGAGGTACACCAGAGGAACGGCTCTGAGCAGAAATATTGGCATCCCATTTATTCAGCGCTACCAAATATCAAAAGGCAATTGATTAAATATTGATCTGACAACTGCTTGAAAAGGAGCAGGTGCTTCTCACAATCTGGCAAGAAAACAGGGTCAGAAACACCAAATGTGGGCGCTGCAAAAGCATGTTTGCAAAATCTCCGTGTCTTCTTGCCATGATTAAAAGGCTTGTTAGTCATGGGTGAAATCCTATAGAGGCTATGTGCTTGAGTGTCACTTCGTATTAAGCTGCGTGAAATTCATGTTTCTTCTTTAGTCAGAATCCCTCAAACTGACCCAACCAGGGCAGTTGGCTTTGTGCTTCAGATGAGCTTCTTTGGACTGTTTCTCAAGGTCAGCCTTTGAAATGAAACACAGTTTCAGATGAATGAATGTTCAAGTCTTTGTTTCCAAGCACAGAAATCCAGCTGAACTCATTCAAGTAAGAACTGGTTGATTAAAACACACAAACATGTGTGTGTGTGTGTGTGTGTGTGTGCGTACATGCATGTGTGTACACTATATAAGTATGCATTTATCAATGTTCTAAAGCTAAGAACTTTTCAGAAAACAGTGGACCTTCCTTTCTCCCTTTTACCCATCTTAAGCCTATCTTGGGTTCTTATTTCTTATTCTTTCTGCCCAAATATGTTTTTTTTTTCTTTCTTTCATGCTATATCCCTGAATCCTCTTAGCTCAGTTATAACTGGCTTAGCTTTGGCTTCGTTTGTCCTGGCACTGACTACTGTCCCCTAATTGATGTGGTTTTTTTTTTTTTTTCTTTTACTATTGCTGTAGGCTAGATGGCAGTCCTTAAATGCTTGTCATTGTACTCATATATATAAAGTTGGCCATAGCTATTCACATTATCATGGCTTCAATTGAGATCTGTGCATTCATTGCTGGTACTCCATATGCTAAATTGAATTGTTGTTTAAAATGTCTTCAGAAAGATTATACTATGATTTAGCATTGAAATGAAAACATATCATGTACATAGAAAGGCATGTAAACAAAGCAATGGGGCATAAATTTGATATTAGAAAAGCAGATATTAATCATTGGAGGAATGGCAGCAATTTCATGTTTTCTTGCAAGAAACAACAAAGCACTTTATAAGACCTAAGAAAGGAAAGTACCTACAAGTAGCTAAAGCTATGTTATATTTTGCTTCTGACATATGAATGAAACAATTGCCTTTTTATGCCGAATAATGCAATTGAAAGCAGAGAAACTGGCAAATCCTTTAGAATAGACTAAAGAATTTTCAAAGCTACAAGAAGCTGGTGAGATCAATTCATGGATCAAGCAGGACATTGTTCAGGCAGCAAACATATGTTTGTCATAAACTGCTCAACTTCTACCAACATTTAACTCAAATGAATGGAAAGTACTATCATCTGAACTTGGCATAGGGAAAGATCTTCTGTCTGCCTCCTAATCATCTCTCTCACTCGGCTCATCTTTCCCAACTCTTTATTTGATGTCAGAATCCTTGTCATCCTCATGTCACGTATCTATGTGACTTGACACCTATAAATTTCCCTCTGAGAACTGCTTTCATTACATCCCAAAAGTTCCAAGAAGTTGTGCTTGAATTTTCATTCAATTGTAGATATTGTTGAATTTCTTGTTTAATTTCATCTGTGATTGCTGAGTAAGGTGTTGTTTAATTTCCATGTATTTATGGCATTTTTCTGGTTTCTTCTGTTGTTTCTTTCCAGTTTCATTGCACTGTCTGTGGTCAGATAATATGCATGGAATAATTTCTGTTTTCTTGCATATACTTAAGCATGACCTATGGACCAGTATGTGGTCTATTTTAGAAAATGACCCATGTGTAGCTGAAAAATATGTGTATTCAGCTGTCAGTGGAACACTCTGTATATGTCCACTAAGTCCATTTGTTCCAAGTTCTGGATCAGTTCTGCTACTTGTTTGCTATTTTTTAGTCTTTTTGACCTATTGTTTTGGGTTAAGGGGATGTTAAGGTCTCCTGTTAAGATTGTGGTCTTGGATATTAGGTTTTTCATGTCCATTAAAATTTGTTTAACGCAGTTGGGTGCTCCTGTGTTTGGTGCATAGAGATTTATGAGTGTTACCTCTTCCTCTTGAATTTTTCTCCTAACCAGTATATAGTGGACTTCTTTATTTCATTTGATCATTGTTGGTTTGAAGTTGAGACTGTCTAAGGACAGGTTTGTTACCCTTGCTTTTTTCTGAGGTGCAGGGGCATGTAGTATTGTTTTTCATCCTTTGACTTTCAACCTATGAATTTCCTTATGAGTTAGGTGTGTTTCTTGTATACAGCATATTATTAACTTTTGCTTCCTAATCCACTGTGCCAGTCTATTTCTTTTAATTGGGTTCATTTACATGGATGGTCATAATGGAGATGTATTGACGTATGATTGACATGTTATTTACCTGCTGTTGTTCACTCCTTTTTGTCCTGTGCTTAATTATTTGCCCTTAATGGGTTCCTTCTGTTCTCATTCATGGAGTTCTGATCATTTAGGAAATAAGGACTCAGTCACAAGTGGGCCTGGGCTTGACCCAGAGGGATCCAGCAGGCAAAGGGGAGCATGAAAGTTTTCCCACACACTCCATGGGCCTGAGATTGGTCTGGTTCTGGAGGGTTCCTGAGAGTGCCTCGGAAGTTCTCACTCACATGCTGGGCCTGGGCCTGGGCTGGTTCTGGATGGGATTGGAGGGGTCCCAAGAGCAAGGCTAAGGGTCTCACTCACAGGCTGAGGTTGGGCTGTATCCAGATGGGTCCAGCAGATCCACAGGACTGAGGGAGCTGTCCCACACACTCGCTGGGCCTGGGCTTGGGCTAGGTCTGGAGGTGTCAAGAGAGAGCTACAGAGGTTCTCACTCATATCTAGGCCTGGGCTAGGTCCAGAGGAGTCCAGCTGGCACAGGGAAGCATGGAATCTTTCCAACACATTTACTGGGCCTGGGCTTGGGCTGGGTTTCTGTATCTATCTTTATTTGTATATTTATACTCCTAAAGAATAAAAATGGTTTTTATTTGTTTTTGTTCATTATTACAATTTTTTATTTTGAAGAGTAAAAACAAGATCAAGAGAAACAAAAACAAAGACAGAAAAATGGCAACATGTAACAATACATGTTACAGATTTTCAAAACAAGAATGACAGATTAACAATGATTGCTGTATTATCTATTTTTATCATCAAATCTGTTGATTAGATTATCAGATAAAGTTATGTATGATGGAACATATGATTGAATATCACCACATGCTTTCAAGAAAACTTACATTTTTGTTAACTCTCACTTTTTCTTATCTTTTAAAATATTACTTTAAAGAGAATATAGCAATTATTAATATGACATAAATGGTACACATGTAGAAAATTGAGATGACAGGTATTTCAAGCATGTTTATAGTATTACATATTTTTGTTGTCAATGTACCTGCTTAGAACACAGATATCAGCATAGAGAGTTAGTCAAGGCGTGAATTTTACCAAGTAACTGCTATTTAAGGAAACTAATGGAAATTTATAGGACAATTTATATATATATACATGTACAGTTTTGCCCCCACCTTATTTCCTATCTTTTTTTCTTTCTCTCTCTTTGTTGCTTAATTCTTAAGTTCTGTTACTTTCCATTTAACTGTGTCTATTATACCTTTCAGTTTTTGCTTCTTTTTTTGACTTTTTACATTATGGAGACAATATGATATATACATATGTGGGTCTGGCTTATTTCACTTATGAAATGCATGACAAAAGAATCCACAAAACCCCTGTAAACACATGGAAATTAAATGACACCCTCTTCAGCAACCAATAGGTTACAGATGAAATTAAACAAGAAATTAAGCAATATCTACAATTCAAGGAAAATTCAAACATAGCTTAAATTTATAGATGTGAATTCACACATTAGGAAAACAGCATGGAAATAAGTAAAAACTCTAATGCTGCACCTCAAGCTTCTAGAAAAAGAAGAGCAAACAAAACCCAAAGCCCAAAGATGGGAGGAAATTATAGACAGGAGCAGAAATTAATGCAATTGAGAGGAAGAAAACAATATAAAGAATTAACAAATCAAAAAGCTGGTTCTTTGAAAGATTAAAAAAATTGATAAGCCCCTAGCTAACCTCATCAAAAAGAGGAAAGAAAAATTTCGAATTCAATTAATAAGGAATGGAAAGGGCTAGATTACTACAGACCTTATAGAAATTCAGATCATCAATACTGCCTTGAAAATCTTTACTCTCACAGAATAGAAGGCACAAAAGAAATGGACCAATTCCTAGAAAGGTACAAATTACCAAAACTGAGTCAAGAAGTTACAACAACTCTCTGGGGGCCAGGGAGATGGCTGAGTATAATAAGCACTTCCCTGGAAAGCACAAGGGCCTGAGTTCAATTCCCAGTTCTGAAAAACAACAACAACAACAACAACAACAAAAAATATATATATATATGTATATATATATATATATATGTATATATATATATATATATATATATATATATATATAAATTCTCAATAACCCAATATCAGCCACTGAAATTGAAAACATAACAAAAAACTTATTGACAAAGAAAAGCCCAGGTCTTAATGGATTCACAACTAAATCCAACAAGTAGTTTACAGATTTAATCCTAATATTCCTCAAACTCTTCAATGAAATTGAAAAGGAAACATTTTTCCTAAAATCATTCCTTGAGGCAAGTATCATACTGATATCAAAACCAGGAAAAGGTTCAACTGAAAAACGATAACTACAGTCCAATCTCTCTCATGAACATAGATGCAAAAATCCTCAATAAAATCCTAACAAATGGAATACACAAAATCATTAAGAAGACTATACCCCACAACCAGGTAAGATTCATCCCAGGGATGCCAGGATGGTTCAATATACACAAATCCATAAATATAATACAGTATATCAATAGAGCCAAATCCAAAACCACATGATCATCTCAATCAGTGCAAAAACATATTTTCACAAAGTCCAACACTCATTCATGATCAAAGCCCTACTGAAAAGTGGAATAGATGTTCTCTACTTCAATCTGATAAAAGCCATCTAAGACAATCCAATAGCCAATACGATTCTAAATGGAGAAAAACTAAAATATTTTACTCTCAGATCAGGTATAAGACAAAGATGTCCTCTATCACCACTCGTATAAAATATAGCTGTAGAATCATTAGTTTCAGCCCTTAGACAAGAGAGAGAAGTAAGTGGAATAAAAACAAGTATAGAAGAAGTGAAACTATCATTATTTGCAGATGACATGATACTCAACTTGGAAGATCCAAAAAAACTCCACCAAGAAATTCCCAGAATTAATGCAGAAATTCATTAACATAGCAGGACACAAAGTCAAAACCCAAAAATCACTAGCATTTCTCTACACGGATAGCAAACTCACTGAAAGAGAAATTGGAGAAACAGTACTCTTCACAATAGTACACAGAAGAACTGAAATACTGAGGAATTAATCAAACAAAGAAAGTAAAAGGTCTATAAAATAAAAATTACAAGCCTCTTTAAAAAATTTTGAGGAGTATTTCAGAAAATTAAAAGATATTAATTGCTCCTGAATAGGAAGAACCAACATTGTGAAAATGGTCATACTCCCAACATTCTTATACAGATTTAATGCAATTCCTGTCAAAATACCACCAACATACCTCAAAGATCTAGAGAAAATATTCTTAAAATGTATTTGGAACCAGATAAGACCTAAAATAGCAAAAGCAGTCTTGGGCAACAAAGAGAAAGCAGGAGAAATTCCTGACTTGAAATTATACTAGAAAGCTACCATGATAAAATCAACATGGTATTGGCAAAAAAATAAACCTGAGCATCAGTGGAATAGGTTAAAAGATGCATTTGAAACTACAAACACACTCAGCCATCATGTCTTTGACAAAGGGGCCAACCATACTTATTGGAAAAAAAAGATAGCCTCTTTGAGAAATGGTGCTGGAGAAACTGACTCTCCACATTCCTAAAACTAAAATTAGACCTTGGTTTATCACCAGGCATTAAACTGAAGTAAAAATGCATTATAGAATCATAACATTAAAACAAAATCTCTAAATCTCTTTGAAAAGAATGTAGGTAGAAATCTTGAAGACATAGGAGCAGGCAGACAGTTCATGAACAAAAACCAAACTGCACAGGAAATACTGCAAAGAGTCAATAAATTGGATTTCATCTTATTGAGAAATTTTTGCATGTCAAAAGAAATTACCAACAGTGAAAAGCCAACCCACAAATTGGGAAAAATGCATAACCAACAGTCATTTAGTCAAAAGCCTTCTATCTGAATTTTATGCAGAACTAAAAGTAATTTGGTCCCCAAAATTTGAACATACAATCCAAAATGGGTGAATATACACTTTTCAAAGGAAGAAATAGAAATGGCAAATAAATGCAGGAAAAGATGTTCCACAGCACTGGCCATTTGAGAAATGCAAAAGAAAGCAACTTGGATACCACCTCACCCTGAAAGAATGGCCATCATAAAGAAATCAACTAATAACAGGTGCTGCAAAGGCTGTGTGGAAAAAGGAACCCTTCTCCACTGCTGGTGGGAATGTCGACTGTTACAACCACTATGAAAATCAGTGTGGAGACTTCTTAAAAGACTAGGACTGGAAATCCCATTCAATCCAGCTGTTCTCCTTGGGATTTTCCTAAACATATTGAGAACATTATGTCATAGTGATTTATGTGCACCTATGTTTATAGCAGCACAATTTGTGATAGCTAAATCTTGGAAATCATCAAAATAGCTATCACCTAAGGAATGGATGAAAAAGGTGTGGTATTTCTATACCATGAAGTATTACTGAACTATCAAGAAAGACAAACTTAAATACTTTATAGGTAAGTGGATGCAAATAGAAGCTATATTCAAAAATGAAATAAATCATATGCACATGTGTAAATGTATTGTCTTCCTACTGTAAAAACCTGAAAGAATAAATAAAACCTTAGAGGTATAATAGCTATAATAAAATGAAAAGAAACTGAACTTAAGCATTAAATAACAAAAATGAGAAAAAGGAAAATAGTGAAAAAATGAAGGAAGGAAAAACGTGCAAGTATATATACATCAAAGCGGAGATGCTTATACTCATAATTTCCATCATTTTTTGAAAGTAGCAATTAATGTAGAATTTTCACCTTGACTAACTTTGTATGCTAATATTTGTGATCTGAGCAACTACCTTTAGGACACCAATCTACAATACAAAATCTATGGTTGAATACCTCTGATCTTGGTCTGCTAAATGTATACTGTTCCTAATCTCTTATCGATTATTGTAGTATCTTTAAAATAAATTAAAATCAAAAAGGGAAAAACAGAATGGTGGTAGTAACCTACATGCCCTATATGCCCCAAATACACAAAGACAAACATTAAGAAAAGCAGATGACAAAATTTGAAAATAGGAAATACATACATAAAATGAATTTGGTTGATTTTATTAATATATTAGTATATCTAAGATCCTCAAAGAAATAAAGATAAAATAACATGGCAGAAGAGAGCAACAGATAATTATAAAATCCAAATAGGCAAAATGTCTAAAATTAAATACAAACAAGTGTTAATGAAGAACAATTTAGCAATCTTGAAAACCAAACATATAATTATGAAAATAATGCAATTAACAAGTCAACATTAAGGCCATTTCTAGGTTGGACTTAATTAAAGAGAAAATTAATGAATTGAAAGATCGTCTTGAGAAACTTACAAAACACCACAAGATAAAAGCACACAGTGAAAGAGAACATGGAGTGGGCCTAAGAAAAAGATTTACACACATTTAATTGGAGTCCAGGGCAGAATTTCTAGAACTGTGATAATTAGAGAAGGATAGAAAGCACTTTTATTAAAAGTCATGCCAAATTCCAACTAGTACCAATGAAAGGAAATCCAAACTTCAGTTGTAATGAGACTTCAGAACCTGAAGGATAAAGAGAAAACTTTTTAACATTCTAGAATGATGACAAATTACTTTCAAAGAAAAAAGTATTAGATTTACAACAGATTTTTTTCATTTACAATAAATGCCAGAGAGAGTGGAATCTTCACACTGCTAAGGGAAGATAATTTGTCAGCTTGAATCTTGATTTTTCGGTTGAAGTGCCATTTAACAGTACAAAAAATATGAAAAGTATAAAAAGTACGAAAAATAAAGACATTTTCAAAAATAAAACACCATAGTTTAAAAAATGAACTCAAGGAGAACTGAGCTATGAGAAACAATGTTAAATCAAAAATTTTATATATAGTACTGGATTAAATTCAATAAGCTATTGCCCATTTAAATGGTTATACAATTTAAATAATTTAAAAAGAAATCACATAATTTTTAGAAAATGGAACTTATATTCTAGACAAAATAGTAAGTGAAGTAGGAAGATTATAAAATAGCCAATAGTATTTGGGGGAGATAATGGTGGTATTAAATAGGTTTAGACGTTGAAAAGCATTTGTAATCAAATAATGTGTATTGGAAAATATAAGGGTAACTAGGAAAACAAAACAGAGATATAATATATATCTCCCAAACTAGCAGCAGAAAAGGGGAATTTTTTTCAATTGAGCACAATACCAGAAAGAACAAATATATGGTAAGCATAAAATATAAAATAAGATGATAAAAATAAGTTTTAAAATACCATAAATTATAGCAAACCAAAGTAAAGGATATTATATATACAGATATAATTGTAGAATTATATGTGCAACACAATATAATTTATATGTATTAAACCTCTGTTTAAGGAAGGATGGATTTTTGATCACAGCAAACAAGCTCTCAAAGAAATACAATAGTGAAGGGTCTGTTTACATTTAATTTTTGTACATATTTAAAACTCTGTCTTACATAAAACAATATTAACTTTGAAATACTGTCCTTTTTTTGTATCAGAAATCTAACTCAGGACCTCGGGCTTGGCAGACAAGAGTTCTGCCACTGAGCTACATCCCCTGTATATACAGGCATTTCTGTATGAAGCAGTTGTATTTAAACAAATTATAAATATTAGACATCACTGAATTTATTAGTAATCTTAGACATGTTTGAGCTATCTATACTTTTAGCTATACACAAGCTTCAAGTTCCAATCCTCATATTAAGATAATTTGTTAAAAAATTCATTCTTTAAGTTTATATTCATTATCTGCAAAAGTATCCATTTTATTTCACTGCTTTTAAAATTGAGCCTTAAAAAATGAGCTGATAGCAACATCTAACTCTTACAATTGTGAGTCTTATGCTCCCAGGCATAATGACTAAATTTACATTAAATTTCTTTGCTTTATCTTTAATAGACTCCGTCAGATCAGCACCGAAAACTAGCATTGATTGAAATCATTTCTGGCTAATGAATCTTGACAAAACACTTATTTTGTTGATCAAAATAAATACTGTAAAATGGAATAAGTCAAAGTAAGGGACACTAATTGCAATGGAACATCAGCTTATATCTGGCATAACCTTACATTCAGCCCCTTTTTGGTATTTCAAACCCACAGCATTGTATGAAGAATTGTGTAATGTGAATTTGTGTACATCCATCACCCAGAAATGATGCCTGTTCTGAGCAATATTTCTTTTAAATAATGATTGATAATTCTGAGACAAGAAAATATTTTCTCAAATTTTTCTGCTCTTCCTCTTTAAATGAAAGTAAAAACCCAGGAAACTGTTCAACAGAAATTGATAAAAGAATGCTGAGTCTTGAATAGGAGAAAATGAACTTGCTTGGGACCTCTGAACTTGAAGAACAATACGATGGTACTCTGTGAGTTCCCTGGGCTTTCCTTTTCTCAGTCTTTCATTATTTACCAGGATGAGGCAAAGCCAGCAGAGACTTCATGAGGAGACCTATGCCCGGTGGCAACAATAGTGCAAACTACTCACAGCACTGACATAAAGAAATGTCCATTTATTCTTTGATTCATAACTAGGCATAACAGTGGGCAAAAGTGGGTCTTAAGTGACATGATTTGAATCCAGTCAAAATTACCCAAGGTAATCAAAAAAAATAGAGTAAAATGGAGTAAGTCAAAGTAAGGGACGCTAATTGCAATGGAACATCAGCTTGTATCTGGCATAACCTTACATTCAGCCCCTTTTTGGTATTTCAAACCCACCGCATTGTATAAAGAATTGTGTAATGTGAATTTGTGTACATCCATCACCCAGAAATGATGACTGTTCTGAGCAATATTTCTTTGGTTAAAGAATATCAACATTATACCTTTACCCAGAGTGGCCATCCCCTCAAAAGAAGAATAGATGTTCTCCGTTCCAGAAAATAAGGAACTTCGCCTCTATCGGACCATACTCTATTTCTTTCAGTGTGTACCGTTTCATTTATGCCTAATAAAATCTTTTCTGTGCCTCTTACTGACCAGCATGGAAAATTCTTTTTCTGCAATGGGTGTCAGTGAACCTGTAAACTTATTCTACAAGAACAAGGAGGGTGGGTTAGGGTCTTTATCCAGACTTCCTGAGCCTCCTCGGACCCCATTAAATCTCTTGCTCCACACCAACCAGAAATAGTTACTTTGTGCAAGTATTGATGCAAACAACAGGGTCCGTGCTTCCTAGTCATTGACCTAGCATCAGGGCTGGTGTCTGCAGAACCTCTACCTAATTTCAAAAAGCCATCTAGACCCTGTAGCTCTTGGTATTTCACTAAGTGGCAGAAGGCATACAGAGAAGGCTCTATGTTCCTTCAGGACACCTGTGAAAATAGGATGGCAAGCCAAATGTCATGAGGTGACAGTGAGCAGGTCAGAGGAAACGTTCTTCTTGTAGGTCTGGCATCCCGTACTTCCATCTTAGCATCACTGAGATGCCCAGGGCAACACCTTCTAGCCTTGAAAATGGCACAAGCAAGGAGCCAACAGAAGTTCACACAGAACCAGGTGAATACATCAGAGCAGAATATGATAACAAAGATTCATTAAACTAAATTGTCATTGGAACTACAGCCCGCAAAAGTTACGAGAAGAAAAAATAAAGTTATGAGAGAACCTACAATCTAAATGAAAACGGGGAAAATGACTGTGAAATAGAAGATTTAAATAGTCTCTGAATTAATAACCTAAATGTCAAAGATACAGTTAAAAGTTATTCATTATACTAAGAACCAGGAAAATTACAACTTGAACCACAAAGATAATTAACTAATGCCAATAACAAGATGAATCTGATTTTAAAATATCTGAAAAAGGTTAAAGCAGCCACCATAAGATAGCTTCAGCAAATGATTATGAATTTGTTTGAAATAAATGAAAAGACCATAGTAGAGGATAAAAGCTTGCTTTGTTTTGAAATAATCATTTAATGATACATTGCTCTTCAGGAAAGTGATTATAGAAGCCTTTGAAAACTAATCCTGTAAAACACGACCATGTGGTACACATCTAAACTAAACTAAAGAAAGAAAAACTGAACTAGTTTCTTACTATACCAACCCTGTAAACTTTAATATTTTTTATCTCCAAAATGGCCCTCCTCTCACACAAAAACGGTTGCCAGGAGAAGAATGAAAAGCCTAGCTTTGTGGCCAAAAATAAAAATCAAAGGAAAAATAGCAATTTGGTGGTTAACTGGTAAATGCAGAGAGTCCATTGCCCTTCATTATGCTGCTTTTCTGTGATAATGAGTATGGAAATTCCTTAAAAAACCAAAACTAGCAGTTCTATTGGACTCATCTATTCCCTTTCTTGGTATCTTCCCAACAGAATTAAAAACATCATCTCACAACAATTTATGCACACCCATGTTTAAAGAAGCAGAGTTTGTAAGAGTCAAATATTGGAAACAGCCACAGTGCCTGTCAACTGATGAACAAATAAAGAAGTTTTTTTTAGACAATGGAGTACTACTCAGCCATGAAGAAGAATAAACTTGAGATATTTCCAGGTAAATCAACAATCCTTGAGAGTATACACTCAAATGAAATAAGTAAAACACACATATGTATATATCATGATGTTTCTGTGATGTGAGACGCTGAAAGTGTAGTTGAGGACCAGAATGTATGCTAGATGTTATGGAATAGGAAGAAAATGCTGAATCAAGAAGAAGAACAACAGATAGGTGATGGGGAAATTAAGGAAAGATAAAAAAAAATGAGCAAAGAAGGAATAAATGGAGGCAAAGCTTTTGTAAATAAGGAGGGGAAGAGGAGGGCACAGGAATGGGAAAAAAACAACAGAAATCGAAATACTCATATACAGGTGTAAAGGCACAAATGAACAATCTAGAACTGAAATACAATAACAAAAAATTGAAACCCTCGTCAAATGGGCTGGGGGTATAAGGGAAATGACTGCAAAAAGAATCATTAAACTTGGCTTAAAAAGTTATAAAATTTATTAAACAGAACAACAAAAATATACTGAAAAAAAAACAGAAAAAGCAGTGACATTTGGGCTAAAAAAAGCAACAAAACCAACATATCTAAATTCATATCATCAGTATCTCTAAAGGGTACAAGAATGTAGGGCCTCAGCGAGTGAGAATGATTGTAACTCTTCCGGGCCCTGATCCAACCGACTCTGGCCATGAGTGTGTAGGAGAACTTTGGGCTTCCCTGCACACCGCACCATCTAGAGCCCCTGCCTCCAAGTCCGAGAAGTTTTGTGACTCTTTCGGACCCTGTTCCAGCCCAGCACATCCCAGTGAGGGTGTGGGAGAGCTTTGGACTCCAACGGTGCTCCCCGGACCAGGGGCAAAACAGAGGTGAACCACAGGCTCACAGTTAGGCCAGAAGGGCTGCTGCAAAAAGGAGCTAAACACAATAGCTAGATCCAGACCAGGCATAACTGGATAATCTCAAACTTAATAGACTGGCACATGAATCTCATTATGCGCTAAGGTCATAACTGCATCAAAGCTCTACACCAAAGGTCAGAGGTCAGTGCTATACAAAATGACAAAGACAAGGAGAACAATGCTATCTCAGGCTTGGAGTCCACCAATAAGTGCACAGGACACTAGCTCAGCTGAAATGAATGAATTAACAGAGGCAGAAGCAAACAAGAAACAGCAGAAAGGAACTCAGACCAGAATTAAGGCCTGAAATAAAAAAAGAAATATTTGAACACATACCATTGAAGTAATGAATCAAATTCAGAAACATATGGGGGAAACCCAATGCCCACACAGAACAAGTACAGAGAACACTATACCTGCTGAAACATATGAATTAACAGCGTTGGAATCAAAGAAACAAAAGCAGCAAGGTAAAGAGAACTCACAGTAGAAATAATTTTTGAAATAAAAAAAGAATTCTTTGAAATCATAGCATCTGAAGTAGAGAATCAATTCCTGAAATATATAAAGGAAACACAATTTGGAAAAATCTTTGCAGTGAAAGAATTAAAGGCTACCTCTAAAGAAGACATTGATAAAAAAAAAATAGAGAAGATCAGAAATACGAGAGATTCCTGGAATGAGAAACACAGAAAAGAAATAGATTGCATGAAGCAGAGTCAAAGAGATATAGAAGAACCTAAAATCTCAATCACGAGGATACAAAACTGTTTGAGTGAAAGCGAAGACAGAGTTTCAGATGTTGAAGATGCTGGGGTGGCTAGTGAAAAGGGGAGAAAGGATCTCTTATAAACAATGAGGATGCAGGAAAAAATAATCCATCTGCAAGATGGATGTCAAGATGAACAATATGAGATTAATAGGCATCAGTGAGAAAGGAGTCAATATAAATTATATAAAAAGAATATGAGCGGTAGCAACTGCAGAAAACTTCCCAAATATGAGGAAACAATCTGACAGTCACCTAACCAAAGCACACAGAACGCCAAATAACTTCACCCCAACTTAAAACACACCAAGACATATAATATTCAAGATCCCAGAAATCCAACACAAGAATAATATACTGAAAGCTGCAAGAGAAGAGAAGCACATCACATTCAAAGGAAAACCCGTCAGAATTACAACTGACTCTCATCACAAAACATTAAGGCAAGGAGAGCATGGAGCAGAATACTTTAAGTCCTCTATGAAAAAAAAATTCCAGCCAAGACTACTATACCCTGTAAAACTCTCTTTCAAGTTTGATGGAGAAGTGAAATATTTCCATGACAAAGAACAACTAAAGAATTTCATGATGACAAAGCCATCCCTACACAGGCTACTGAAAACTGTTCTTGAGAGGGACCTCAATGACCATAACTGCACGAATCAGAACAGAAGGAATCCACAAAATAGGGCAAACAATTAAAAAGAGGACAAAAAGGAGTAAACAACAGCAACTAAATAACAGGACATCATAAATCAACACATTTCAATTATAACCATCAATGTAAATGGACTCAATTCACCAATTAAGAGAAATAGACTGGCACAGTGGCTTAGGAAATAAAATCCAACAATATGCTGTGTACAAGAAACACACTTAACTCAAAAAGACATTCATAGGTTTAAAGTTAAAGGATGGAAAATAATACTACATGCCCAGCACCTCAGAAAAAAGGAGGGGTAAGAATCTTGTTCTCAGATAGTCTCAACTTCAAACCAACAATGATCAAATGAATAAAGAAGGCCACTCTATACTAGAGAGAGGAAAAATTCAAGAAGAAGAGGCAATACTTATAAATATCTGTGCACCAAACACAGGAGTACCCAACTATGTAAGACAAATCTTAATGGACATGAAAAACCTAATATCCAATAGCACAATCTTAACAGGAGACCTAAACCCCACTTATCTCAAAAAGATTGGTCAATCAGACAAAAAATTAGGAAAGAAGTAGCAGAACTGAACCAGAACCAGAGCTTGGAACAAATGGACCTAGTGGACATATGTGGAATTTTACAGCTAACCACAGGAGAATACACATTTTTTTCAGCTGCACACTGGTCATTTTCTGAAATAGAGCACATAGGATTCCATAGGTCATGATTAAGTATATGCAAAAAATCCCAGAAATTACCCCATGCATATTATCTGACCACAGTAAAATTAAACTGGAAATAAACTACCAAAGAAATCAGAAAACCCTGCTATATACATGGAAATTAAACAACACCCTATCCAGCAATCAATGGGTCACAAATGAAAGTAAACAAGAAATTCAACAATATCTACAATTTAATGAACATTCAACCACAAATTACAGGAATATGTGGGATGCGATGAAAGCAGTTCTCAGAGGGAAAATCATAGCTATGAACTCAAGAGCAAACCAAACCCAGAGCCCAAAGAGGAGAAGAAATCATATAAATTAAAGCAGAAATTGATTCAACTGAGATGAAGAAAACCGTTCAAAGAATCAACAAATCAAAAACCTTGTTCTTTGAAAGACTAAATAAAATTGATAAGCCCCTAGCCAACCTCATCAAAAAGAGGGAAACAAAAATTCAAATACAAACAATAAGAAACAAAAAGGGTGAAATCACCACAGATGCAGTGGAAATTCAGAAGATATCAATAGCTACTTCAAGAATCTTTACGCTCATAGAATTGAAGGCAGAGAAGAAATTGACAGATTCCTCGAAATGTAGAAATTACCAATACTACACATATAACACATAATGACTCTCAATAAGCCAATAATAGCCAATGAAATAGAAAACGTAATAAAAAGCCTGCCAACAAAGAAAACTCCAGGTCCTGATGGATTCACAGCTGAATTCTAAAAGAAATTTATAGAACATATAATTCCTACTCTCCTCAAAGTCTTCAAAGAAATTGAAAAGGAAGCAGTCCTCCCAAAATCATTTCTGGAGGCAAGTATAATACTGATTCCAAAACCAGGGAATGACACAACAAAAAAAGAGAACTACAGGCCAATCTCCCTCGTGAATATAGATGCAAAAATACTCAATAAAATTCTAGCAAATAGAATACAGCAAATCAAGAAGATCATATACCATAGTCAGGTAGGATTCATCGCAGGGATGCAAGGATGGTTCAATATTTGAAAATTTATAAATGTAATACACTATATTCATGGACTGAAGTCTAAAAATCACATGATCATCTCAATTGATGCAGAAAATGATTATGACAAAGTCCAACACTCATTCATGTTCAAAGTCCTACAGAAAATTGGAATAGATGGACTCTACCTCAATTTGATAAAAGCCATCTATGACAACCCAACAGCTAATATAATTAATTCTAAATGGGTAATAACTGAAATCTTTTACTCTTAAATCAGGTACAAAACAAGGATGTCTTCCATCACCTCTCCTACTCAATATAGGTTTGGAATCCTTAGCAACAGCCATTAGAAAAGAGGGAGAAACAAAAGGAGTAAGAACAGGTAAATAAGAAGTTAAAATATCACTATTTACAGATGACATGATACTTTACTTGGAAGACCCAAAACATTCCACCAGGAAGTTACTACAATTGATACAGAAATTCAGTAGCACAACAGCATAAAAAATCAATACTTAAAAGTCTATAGCATTCCTCTACACAGATAACAAACACACTGAGAGGGAAACTATACAAACAATAATATTTACAATAGGAAGTAAAATATCTTTTCATGGAAAATTATAGCACCCTAAGAAAAGAGATCAAAGAGGATTTCAGAAAATAGAAAGGTATTGCCTGATCCAGGATAGGAAGAACCAACATTGTGAAGATTCCCATATTCCCAAAATTGTTGTACAGATTTAACGCAATCCCCATGAAATTGCCATCAACATACCTCCCAGACACACAGAAATCATTCCTAAAATTTATTTGGGAGCCCCTGAGACCGGCCAGAGAGAGCGCAGCCGACTCCACCATCTTCTCCGATCCACCCGTGCCCGCCCAGCCCCAGAGACCGGCCAGAGACAGCGCGGCCAACTCCGCCATCGTCCTCCATCCTGCCCACGCCCAGCCAGCCCCAGAGACCTCCCGAGACAGCAAGACCAACGCCAGCAGTCTACTCGATCCCGCCTATGCCGCCCAGCCAGAAACCGGCCTGAGACAGCAGCTGATTCCAGCGGCCTTCTGGATCTGCCCCAAGCTCTCCCAGCGAGTGGGAATTTGCACGACTCACAAGGCTTCCCAGATCAGTGAGTGTGGTGAGTCTGTGGGAGAGCTATTGGCTTCTTCCCACGTGTGCTCCGCGGATCCCTGCCCCCAACCCCTCCAAGCCAGTGACTGGCCTGAAACCTCAGGACCCACTCACCAACACCTCCCCGGATCCCCTGATCTAAAGCCCGCTGATCGAGTGGGAATTTCCCCGATTCTCTGGGCATCAAAGTTCAGTGAGTGTAGAACTCCAGGCCTGCCGTGCCCGAGAGACATTTCCCAGGGATAGCCTGCCCCCCACCCCCCATGGCCCTGTGAGAGCTCCAGGCACACTGTGCCAGAGAAACATTTCATGGTGATTACTGGTCCCACCCCACAGCCCCAGACCCAGTGCAGGTTGGCCTAGAGTGAGAACAAGCCTGCCACCCCGGAGGGACATTTCTCAGCAATCCTCGGTTCCACACTACAGACCGAAACCAATCACAGCCTGTCCTGTGAGTGAGGGCTCCAGGCCCACTGCACCACAGGGAGCTTTCTCAGCCCTCTGGGGTTATGGCCTATAGACCTAGACCCAGCACAGGCTGGCCGAACCAGTAAAGCCTACTCAGTGAATAAGATCATCCACTGTCCTTTAGTGAGCCCAGAAGACCCACCAAAGCCCAGGCCCGCCCACCTGGGGAACGACCCGCCTGACACAGGAGGGCTGACCCCGGGAACCAACAGGGGGGAACCAAAAGAGCTGCAGCAAAAAAGGAACCGAGCACAACAGCTCAATCCAGGATAGACATACCTTGAAAATCCCAAACTTAGTAGACTGGCACCCGAATCTCATAACAAGCTAAGGTTATAGCTGCACCAAAGCTCTACACCAAAGGTCAAAGGTCAGTGCTATACAAAATGACAAAGAGAATGGGAATAATGCAATCCCAGACCTCGAGTCCATTAGGAAGGACAGAGGACACTAGCTCAGCTGCAATGAATGAACTAACAGATACAGCAGCAAAGGAACAACAGCAGAAAGCTATAGAGGAAATAAAACGAGAAGTAATTCCCCAAATTAAAAAAGAAATATTTGAATACATAGTATCTGAAATAAAGAATGAGTTCTAGAAAAACTGGGTGGAAAAATTATGCTCACCCAGAACAAGTGCAGAGAGCACTATTACAGAAGATATATATGAATTAACAGCATCTGAAGCAAAGAAACAAGCTCTGAAATCAAAAAAGAATGTTTTGAAGTCATAGGATCTGAAATACCGAAACAAGTCCAGAAATATACAGAGGAAATCCAACTTGGAAGAAACACAGCAGAAAAAGAGTTAATAACTACCTCTAAAGAAGACATGGATAAAAAAAATTGAGTTGATCAGAAATATGATGGATTCATTGAATGAGCAATACTGAAAAGAAATACAACACATGAAACACAGTCAAAGAGATATAGAAGAACTAAAAATAGCAATCACGAGTCTACAAACCCGTTTGACTGAAAGCGAAGACAGAGTTTCAGATCTTGAAGATGTCGGAGCAGCTAGTGAAAAGGTAAGAAAGGATCGCTTAAAAACAATGAGAATGCAGGAAAAAATAATCCATCACCTGCAGGATGATGCCAGGATGAACAATGTGAGAATAATTGGTATCAACAAGAATGAAGGAGTCAAGAATTTGGGGAGAAATAATTGCAGAAAACTTCCCAAATGTGAGGAAACAATCCAACATTCAGGTCACCGAAGCATACAGAACACCAAATAACCTCAACCCAAGTAGAAACACACCGAGACATATAATAGTTAAGATCGCAGAAATCCAACACAAAAATAATATACTGAAAGCTTCTAGAGAGAAGAAGGAGCTCATATTCAAAGGAAAACCCATCAGAATTACAGCCGACTTCTCTACACAAACAATGAAGGCAAGGAGAGCATGGAGCAAAGTTCTTCAAGTCCTACAAGAAAACAAATTCCAGCCCAGACTATTATACTCTGCAAAACTCTCTTTCAAGTTTGATGGAGAAGTGAAATACTTCCACGACAAAGAACAACGAAACAATTTCATGATGACAAAGCCATCCCTTCACAGGCTTCTGAAAGATATTCTAGAGAGAGACCACAGGGACCAGAACTCCATGAAAGGGAATGGAAGGAACCCACTAAGCAGGACAGTCAATTAAACACAGCATACAAAGGAGTAAACAATACCACATAAATACCATAATAAACATAACTCAGCACATTTCAATTATAACCATAAATGTAAATGGACTCAATTATCTAATTAAGAGAAATAGACTGGCACAAAAAATATGCTGTATACAAAAAACAGACTTAACTCAAAAGGACATTAATAGGCTCAAAGTCAAAGGATGGAAAACAATACTACATGCCCCAGCACCTCAGAAAAAAGCAGGAGTACCAATTCTGTTCTCAGACAGTCTCAACTTCAAACCAAGAATGAACAAACGACACAAAGAAAGCCACTATACATTGGTCAGGGGAAAAATTCAAGAGCAAGAAGTAACACTCATAAATATCTATGCACCAAACACAGGAGCACCCAAATATGTATGACAAATCTTAAAGGACGTGAAAAACTTAATGTCTAAGAACACAATCTTAACAGGAGATCTTAACACACCCTTATCTCAAAAAGATAGGTCAACCAGACAAAAAATTAGAAAGGAAGCAGCAGAACTGAACCAGAGTTTGGAACAATGGACCTGGTGGACATATACAGAGTGTTCCACCCAACCACGGCTGAATACACATTTTTTCCAGGTGCAAACGGGTCATTTTCGAAAATAGACCACATACTAGTCCAGAGGTCATGCCTAAGTATATGCAAGAAAATAGAAATTATCCCATGCATACTATCTGACCAATATGCAATGAAATTGGAAATAAATGACAAAGAAACCAGAAAAACCCACTAATTCATGGAAAGTAAACAACGCCCTACTCAGCAATCAAGGAGTCACAGAAGAAATTCAACAATATCTACAATTCAATGAAAATTCAAGTACAACTTACCGGAATTTATGGGATGCGATGAAAGCAGTTCTTAGAGGGAAAATAATAGCTATTAACTCACACATAAGGGAAACACAAAGGGAACAAATTAGCACCTTAATATTGCACCTCCAGCAACTAGAAAAACAAGAGCAAACAAAACCCAGAGCACAAAGACGGGAAGAAATCATAAAGATTAGAACAGAAATTAACTCAATTGAGATGAAAAAAAAAAGTTCAAAGAATCCACAAATCAAAAAGTTGGTGCTTTGAAAAACTAAATAAAGTTGAAAAGCCTCTTGCCAACCTCATCAAAAAGAGGCAAAAGAAAATTCAAGTACAAGTGATAAGGAATGAAAAGGGTGAAATCACCACAGACCCAGTGGAAATTCAGAAGGTTATAAATAGTTACTTCGAGAATCTTTATGCTCACAGAATAGAAGAAACAGAAGAAATGCACAGATTCCTTGAAAGTAAAAATTACCAAAATTGAATCAAGAAGATATTACAACTCTCAATAAGCCGATAACAGCCAACGAAATACGAAACGTAATAAAAAGCCTACTGACGTGAA
Source organism: Ctenomys sociabilis (assembly GCA_004027165.1). Lineage (NCBI taxonomy): Eukaryota > Metazoa > Chordata > Mammalia > Rodentia > Ctenomyidae > Ctenomys > Ctenomys sociabilis. The sequence continues at coordinate 43,438 of PVKA01018391.1, forward strand.
ATAAACCAGACACACATGTGTAAATATCGTATAGTCTCCCTAGTATAACAAGCAAGAAGCAGAAATACAAAAGGAAATGTATAACAAGTAAAATCAATTGAGTCAGATAAGGCAAAGTGAATGGCATATGCTGCAGGATACTAATCAGCTTTTCTTCTGGATGGTTAACAACCTAAGGTCCCAAGTCAGAGTTGAAGAAATAGAAGAGCCACAAGGCCAGCCAACATTTTGGACCTAGCCTTTCAAGGTCAGCAAAGACTCAGGACATAGGAGAACCTGTACTGCAATATTATGAGACTCAGGTGAGCTCCAAATTTTCTGAGGAAGGAGATTGTGGAGCCACAGAGGAAAGAGATTGAAGTTCTCTAGTGTGCCTGGGGAGAGTCACATGAAGAGAAAACTTTCTCTCAGGCTCTCACAGAGAGCAATCTGGTCAAGCATTGGCCGTGACTCATCCACATGGATGACACAGACAAAGGAACTACAGAATAATGTACAGGACTACAAGATAAACCCTGAGAAG
>PVKA01018392.1:0-13657 GCA_004027165.1 Ctenomys sociabilis
GCTGGGTCCGGGTCTACAGGCCGTAACCCGAGAAGGCTGGGAAAGGTCCCTCTGGTGCAGTGGGCCTGGAGCCCTCACTCACAGGCCAGGCTGTGCTGGGTTTCGGTCCGTAGCGTGGGACCGTGGATTGCTGAGAAATGCCCCTCCGGTGTGGCAGGCTTGGAGTTCTCACTCCAGGCTGACCTGCACTGGGTCTGGGGCTGTGGGGTGGGACCAGTAATTACCTGGAAATGTTTCTCTGGCACAGTGTGCCTGGAGCTGTCACTGGGCCACGGTGGGTGGCGGGCAGCTTAATTCCTGAGAAATGTATCTCAGGCACTGCGGGCCTGGGGTTCTACACTCACTGACCTTTGATGCCCAGAGAATCGGGGAAATTCCCACTCAGTCAGTGGGCTTTAGGTCAGGGGATCCGGGAAGGTGTTGGTGAGTGGGTCCTGAGGTTTCAGGCCAGTCATGGCTTGGAGGGGTTAGGGACAGGGATCCATGTAGCGCGCGTGGGAAGGAGCCAAAGGCTCTCCCTCAGACTCACCACCCTCTCACTGATCTGGGAAGCCTGGTGAGTCCTGTAAATTCGCTCTCGCTGGGAGAGCTTGGCACGGGAACCAGGAGGCCGCTGGAATCAGTCACTGTCTCAGGCTGGTCTCTGGCTGGGCGGGTGTGGGCGGGATGGAGGAAGATTGCGGAGTCGGCCGCGCTGTCTCTGGCCGGACTCAGGGGCTGGGCGGGCGCGGGCGGGATGGAGCAGGATGGCGGAGTCGGCCGCGCTGTCTCTGGCCAGACTCAGGGGCTGGGCGGGCGCGGGCGGGATGGAGCAGGAGGATCTCATTACTGGATCAGACTCCACCAGTTTACAGCCTGCCAAGAACTGGTTATCTTTTTTTTTTTTTTTCAGAACCAGGGATTGAACTCAGGCCCTTGCACTTGCCAGGCAAGGGCTTATTCTACTGAGCCATCTCTCTGGCCCCCAAGAGCTGGGATTACAGGCATGCGCCAACTACTACGCCCAGTCTCAATTGCCATCTCAGTGTGCCCTGGGGGCAGGGCTGGCACTGCAGGCCAGGGGATCAAATCCCTGGCCCCTGAGCCTGCTTGCAGGCGCTTTAATCTGCTGAGCTATTTGACCTGCCCCCCGGGAGATCCATCTTGAGCTTGAGCTGGGGACACTCTGAGGCTGAGCGGCACAGTGACCTCCACAGGGACCAGCTTCCTCCTTCTGAAGATTCTGACAGGATCCTTATCCGTTTCTTCCAGGAAAATTGCTTCTATCAGCGCAGGGTCTCTGTGTCCTCAGGCAGCTGAAGCAAGCAAGGGACGTGAGTGCAGTCACCTTCAGGTCCCTGATGAGCAGACTTTGTGGCAGTCAGTGTCTAGGGCACCTTTCTCCTTCTAGGCACAGACCCAACATGCAAATGGAAAGCAGGTCACCTGTTCAGGTCACACTCTGGAGGTTTCAGTCAATTCTCAATCAAGTTGAGAATCACATATATGAAATGTATGTGTGACAATTTAAGCCCCAAATTAAAAGCAGTTAAAACTGTGAAAAAAATAAAATGAATGGAAGGAATAAATGGAAACAAAATGGGAAAAAAGAACTAAAGTATATTATGTACAAGTACAAATTCTACAGGATGAATATGATCATTATGTATGACAAACATGTACTAATAAAGAATTAAGAAGAGATATAGGCGTACCAATTTCTCATGAGGAGTGTAATCACTGGGCACTGAAATGTGTACTGATAAAAAATAAAGCCAATTGAAAAGAATGAAGATAGGAGGTATTGAGAATGCTGTTGCAATCATCCTTCCTACATCTTGCTCACTTGCCTCTTTCAGAACTTTATGATTTCCAACCTTGCCACCATTTTCCTTCTACTGTTATAGCCCAAGTTAAAATTTACATTTTTAAAGCTAATTTTTCTTTTGATGCCTACAAGTATATTGGTGTCTAAAAGTTCAATGTGAATTTTAGTTCCTCATTTTCAAAACTCAACTCATGTTTTCCACCTATAACATTGTAACCCAATAGTATTAAGTCCCAAACTACGTTATTGTTTCTCCTAAACTAAAGCCAACTTCCTCTCTTAACTTCTTTATTTTCGTTAGTGATTGCATCAGATTTCCACTCTACACTGAAATTCTCCTTGATTCTTCCTCCTTTATCCACCGCTACATCAAGTCACTACTCCATGGTTTTCCAATGCTGTCTCATACCCACTCTAACTTCTCCATTCCTACCACCCCCATGCTGGACACAGTCTTCTTTTGTTCCAAATAGAGTGTGACTGAATCAAACCATTTGCCTCCTCTTCAGTTCAAATATTTATGAAATCACTGCTTTGATCATGTCAGTCCCTTATTTTAAGAACATAATGAGTCTTACTCATTTTTTTTTTTTTTTTTTTTTTTTTTTTGTAGTGGAAATGTAATTCAGGCACTTGCTCTTGCCTGGCAGGTACTTTGCTGCTGAGCTATATATCTCTAGTCCAAAAAAGTCTTTAACTGTTAAGTTTGGCTCTATAGTCTGAGCTTTGTGAACATTTTATTTCTCTAAATCTTAGTTTGTGTCACTTACTTGATTTTGGATTTAATATGGTCATACATCTTGTTAATGCTAAGATTTTAGTACCTAAGCAAATATAGCCTCATTATTCTTTAAAAGTTTCTGTTTGTATATACAGTATTCATCCACCAAATTGAGGATTCTATACTAAACAATGTTTTATTACTATCTGTACCACCTTTGCAGCCTAACTGGAATTTGCCAAATCTACTCAATTGCAATTCTGCTGCTGCTACCTCTTCTTCATTCTTTAATAAAATACTTTTTTGCTAAATGCATGTTGATATAAAGCTCAAAGGAGAAACTCACTGAGGATTTTTTATTAAGAAAACTTTAAAAATCCTTACTTAAAAAGAAAAATTAAATTTTGACTGGCTCTTCTCCACAGAGTTTTCTCAGTGAGGACTGTTAGTGTTAGAGGAGTGACCCAGGCTGAGGGCGGTGCACTCACATCAGGAAGTCTGGGTGTCCCATCACAGGGGCCATCTGGAGCTCTGAATGTGGGAGACAGAGCCAGTGAGATCATCTATGCTAGCAAGTTTCCTTAAAGAATGCAGTGTTAATTCTCTATTGAATCAGGGGTCTGGATGAGTTTAGAGGTATAAGTGTTTGTGTTCTTTCTTAGACTCACCAACAGGTAAACTATCACAATATGTAACTTCTGAGGTCTGCTCAGCCTGGACGTGCAATTAGGAACCCAAGTGGGTTGCTTGTAGGAGCCCACATACCATGCTTACCATTGCTTGTACTCTTCAAATCGTCCTGTAGGTCAAAGTTTCTATTGGAATTACCTTTCCTCCATAAAAGAAAAAAAATTTCTTTAACATTCTATGTAGTATAAATCTCCAAATTACAAATTCTCTTTTTAAAAATGTATTCATCTTCATAAAAACTGTTTGAATTTTCATCTGGTGTTAGTCCTTTTACTACTTGGTAGAAATCACCTCATATTCCAGGTTTTCTTTTGTCACATTTTTAAAAAATGTATTTGGTACAGGATCTCACTATAAAGCGCAGGCGAAGTGATCCTCCTGTTTTCAGCTTCTTGAGCACCGGGATTACAGGCATGTGTCACCATGCCCTGTCTCCATGCCTGGCTGAGCTCGCTAGGGGTGGCCGGTGCAGCGTGTGGTGCTTGGGATTGAACCTTGGTGCCTGTGCTTGCCTAAGCATGCACTTAGTCCACTGAGCTATCTCGCCAGCCCTGTCAGAAGATTTTTGATTACTTATTCATTTTCCTTATGAGTTATGTCTATTCAGATTCTGTTTTTTGATATCTAGTCTTGGTAAATTTTATGTTTTTAGGAATCTGTATTCAGTTTAGTTATTCAATATATTCATAATATATTTAAAATTCTTATTTCTATAGAATAAGTAGAAATCTTTTGTTTCATTTCTGATTTGAGCAACTTACTTTTTTTCTTTCTTTGTGTACTGCTAAAGTTTCTCAATTGTATTTTCTTTTTGCATGAGTATCAATTATGTTTTCAAAAAACTTTTGATTTCGTTGATTTTTCTCTATATCTTTTTCTATTCTCTAGTTTATTTACTTCTACTCAAATCTTCATTATTTTTCTTCTGTTAGCTTTGAGTTTAATATATTCTTTCTTAATTCCTGAAGTTGTAAAATTTATTTGTTGGTTTTAGATATTTCTGGCTTTTATAGCTTTCTGATATTTAAAACTAATTTTCTTCCATCTGAAAGTTTTTAAAAATGTTTGTTTTAAAAATATACTTTCTCGAGGCTGGGTAATGGCTCAGTGGAATACATGCTTCCCTGGCAAGCACAAGGACCTGAGTTCAATCCCCAGTTCTGCCAAAAAAAAACCAAAAACAATAACTTAAAAATATATTTTCTCATTACATACTATTTACAAAGAACAATGGGTTTCACTTTGGGATGTTTGTACATGCATTAACAGTTTCCATCACCCATCGACTCTCTTCCTCTTCCATTCCTCCTCCCCCAATTTCCTTCTTCTTCTCTACTTGTCTCTTTTTTGCTATCTTTCTAAATCTTTTGAATTTTTGAAGAAATTCCACTGAGCCATCTCCCCGGCCCCTGGGCATGGTTTTGAAGTGATTCACAGATTCACATTCTAGAGTGGAAGAGCAGCAAGTAGCCTCTACCTGGTCAGGCTTTGCACTGAGGCAAAGGCGTGCTGTACTCAGGAACATCCTGTCAGAAATCCCAGCTGCCCCAGTGGAAAAGTGAGTATTTCATTGACAGGGGAGAGTCCTATTCTAGCCAAATTGAAAAATGAAGGACAAGTCAACTCAGGGCTAAGAAATTGTGAGCTTCTACTTGTGTTCTGACAATATATTCTTTTCTATGAGTGCAAAATGCCACTCCTCCTAATGACTTACTCTGAAATTTCACAAAGGTAATTACAGGTGCTTATCACTTCTTTGTTGCTTTAAGTTTGAAAAACAAGACTCGCTTAAGAGATGGAAGTTACTGATGCAAACTTTTCTTCTTAACAAACACATACATAGGACCATGGGTCCTGAGTCTTCATGATGCATTACCCATATCGCACCCATTTTGACTTTTCTACTAATACCTGTATCACAACAGCTAATCAGGAAAGACGACTTGCTAGTGGAGGTAAGGGAAAAATTTAACATCTACCTCAGCTTTTCTCTTGATCATAAGCACTACAGCTAGTATCCGTTGCATGTTTGTCACAGATTAGCAATTTCAACTTAATGTATTTCTTTAGTTTTTGAAACTAGTAAGGGCCAGGGAGATGGCTCAGTGGAATAAGCACAAGGGCCTGAGTTCAATCCCCAGTTCTGCAAACAAAACAAAACAAAACAAAACAAAGAAAAGACTAGTGAGAGAAGTGATTTATTTGGGTTTAATTTGCAAACTACATTTTGAAACTTGTATTTAGTGATATAATGTGTTCTCAATGGAGCTACTCACAGAAAGACAGATATGTGAATAGCTGTCCAAAATGTAAACTGGACTTGTATGCCTTCTTTTACTTTTTTCTTTCTTTTTTTTGTGTTTAGTACAGGATCTCACTACACAGCTTGGACTTGTAGTGATTCTCCTCTTTTCAGCCTCCCAAGTGCTGGGATTACAGGCTTGTGCCACCACACCCAGTCTCAATCAGTTGCTCATTGTGCCCTGGGGTGGGGCTCCTGCGTCTGTTTAGCAGGCGCTTTCATCTGCTGAACTATCTGGCCGGCTCCCTTCTTTTTCATTGTGTGTGGCTTAGCAAACCACCCAACAGTAGCGTGTAAAAAGGTGAGTCTTTGTCATAGGAAGTTGATGGGACCTAGCAAGGGGAGAATGTGGGATCTCCATGGTCATGCCTGCTTCAGTCATCTTTCTTTAGAAGTCACGTTTTGCTATAGCTTGTCTTGATGATTGCACCAAATTGCTAAGAATTACAAGGCTTTCACTAACCTTTTAAAGACTCCTAGGCAAACTGTGTTGGGCACTGTCATAGGGAGGCATGGAAGTAGAGGTGCCTGGTACCATGTTTCTAGTGGGCTAAATGAGAACAAATCTCACATTCTGACCCTCAGTCTGTGAAGGGCTGCTATGTAAAGATCAGAGTGGTAGAACTGCATATGCTGAGGCATTGCAATGAATAAATTCTAAGTAGGGGAATGGTTCTTTCTTTAGTGGTGAAACTTCAAATTTGGCACTTTGTAAACAGCTTATTCTAGGAACAATAATTAGTGAATGAGTGTTGCAACTTTATTTAGATTTTTGAGCAGTACAGATTTATGCAGACTAGAATTTGGAGAAAGTTCTCCCATTTTTTCAGACATCTGATGTCAAAAACCCTATGTCTTCCAGGAAGATCTTGACAGTACTGTATATCTTGAATGAATTGCAATTATAAAACAAGAAACCTTCTTGAATAGGAAATTTTAGGCCTCAAAGGTTTCCCTGGTAAATGATAGCAAATATTTAGATGAGAAATACCAATCTTACCCAAGATCTTTAAGAAAGTAAGGGTGGAGGAAATGTTTCTTAACTGGACAAAGACACTTAACAAAGAATAAAGAAGTAAAAAAAGTGAACTTAGAGTTCCACATGATCATATGTAGAAAAATTCTTAATCATACTTTAGCAGTCACATAGCAATATATAAAAAGCATAATTCACTCTGACTAAGCAAGCCTTATCCCAGAAATGGCAAGTTTATTTAATATTCAAAAATTATTCACATAATTAATAACAGTTGCTTATGTGGTTGTTAACAAAACATGGGGAAGAAACCATAGAATCATCAATGAATATAGAAAAAGCTCTTAATAAAATTCAGTACCCATTGTTGACATTATTGTCAGCCAGTTAGAAATAAAAATGCTTTTACTTAATGTGATAAAGATAATCTACAGGTGACCTACAGTTAATATTATTTATAACTAATGATAAAAGTGTGGGTGAGTGTGGTGTTGCCAACCCTAATCTCAGCAAGTGGGGAGCTGAGCAGGGTCTTCATGAGTTTGAGGCAAGCCTGGGCTCCATAGTGAGGCAAGGCTGGCTGAACTGCAGAGTGGGAGCCTTTCTCAAAACAACCACCGCCACAGCAACACAAAAAAAATTATAAACGCTGTCCCACTAAAAATCGGAATACGGCAAAGATATATCTACACATCAATTCTAATTGGTATTGTATGGAGATTCTCACCAGTGAAATAAACTAAGTAAAATAAAGTGTGTAAAGGTGAAGGATGAAGAAAAGTTTTTTGATGATAACATGATTAAGTATAAAACTTCAAAGGTTATAAACAACTACTAACAATAATATTAATTTAAAAAGGTTGTAAAATGTGATTACAATAGTAAATTGTTGTGTATTGTCCGTAAATAGTTGAATGAAATTTTAAACAGTTCTATGTGTAATAACATTATAAAATAATAAATACTTAGGGACAAATTTATTAGAATACCTCTATAATAAAAATTACAGGGGCTGGGGAGATGGCTCAGTGGAATAAGCACTTCCCTGCCAAGCACAAGTGCCTGAATTCAATCCCCGGTTCCACAAAAAAAAAAAAAAAAAATTAAGGGAAGTTAAGTATTTAATTGAAGAGATGTTCCTATTCAGAGAGTATCAGACTTAATATTTTTTATTTAATATTTTTTACTTTTATTCATATATGTTTGTAGTACATGATTACTTTGATCATGAGGAGTTGGTATATGTACATGACACATATTAATTCTTTTTTCATTCCTTTTCTTCCTTATCCCTCCTGACATTTTGAGTCAACATAACAATTAGAATTCCAGCAGTTTTATATATATGATGCATAAAATATACACATATTTTATATACACGTACACATATTTTTCTAAAATTTACTGATTCATATTATCCAAAACTTTTTTGAAAAGTAAATTTGGAAGATTTATAATATCTGGTTTCAGAACTAACTAGGAAGCTATGATAAAGAAGAAAGCAAATTACTGACGATAGCTACACACAGATAGAACACAATTTAGAGACCAGAAAGAGGTTCATGTGTATATAGTCATCATGTTCTACAGCAGTGTCTAGTTGGTTCAATTAGGAAAGAAAATCTTCAATATTCAAAGGGATACCTGGATAGATAGAGGAAAAATAAATTTCAGCCTATTTAAGATGAAGTATAGTTTCGCATGTAAAAATGCCAACCATTAACATTTTACAGGAAATCTTAGAGACTATTTTTGCATTTTGAAAGCTGGCAGATATTTCTTAGATGGGACACAACATAGATATTAAAGAAAAAAATGAGAAATTGAATTTTATTAACATTCAGAATTCTCATCAACATAGTATTAAGAAAATGAAAAGAAAAAGTATAGTCTGGGTAAAATATTTCATATATCATACAAAGTAGTTGTCCCCGGAATTTACATATGTATATATTTTGTTTCACATAAACATATAAATATGTATAGAATTAGTATACACATACACAACTTCTACCAATCAATAATAAAAGGAAAATCAATATAAAAGTGATATGAGTTGAATAAATATATGCATATATACACAAATAAAGCCACACATATAAATTCTAAACATCAATAAAACCTATAAGTCAGCAATAAAAAGGCAACTTGGTGTAAAAATAGGAGCAAGCAAATGTCTTTTTTGCAGTTTAAGCAATGTAGTACTGTACTGCATATCATTATTTATCAGGTATATGCAAATTAAAATCATTGCATTCCCATGGACATGATCACAATTAAAAAGACTGGCAACACCAATTGCTTTGAGTGCAAATGAGACTCTGTCCTACAGTGACTCGGTACATAAGTGTTAAGATCACTTTGGAAAACTCTAGCACTTCATTATAATGCTACATGTGCCTCAACATGGTGACTTCACTCCTAGGTATTTATTTAGGAAAATACTTACTATGTCCACAAAAAGAATGTTTATAGAAACCTTATTCATAATAACTCCAAAACTGTAGATGCAACTTTTCATCAATTTTGTGTTGGTAGTGATTCATATAATATTATGCATGAATTTTAAAAATATAATTTTTTTGGGTAGAACTGGGGATTGAACTCAGACCCTTGTGCCTGCCGGGCAAATGCTTATTCTACTGAGCCATCTCCACAGCCCCCTAAAAATATAATTTTTAAATAAAATCATGCCAGTAATCAGTGAAAAGATGCTCGACACCATGTGATTAAGGAACTGCAGAGTAGAACAACATTATACCACTACCCACCTATTTGAATGGCCAATGTCCAGAACACTGTGAGCACTAAAAGATTGCAAGGAGGTAGAGCAGTAGGAATGGTGATGCATTCATTGATGGTGGGCAGGCAAAATTTACACCCATTCAGGAGGACAGTTGGGTGGTTTCTTTGAAAATTAAACATACTTTTATAGTACAATTGAGCATCTGATTTCCTTAGACATTATTCAAAGGAGCTCAAAATTCATGTCCACTGAAGCATCTGCACGTGAATATTTGCAGTGGCTTTATTCATAATTACCAAACCTTGGAGGCCACAAAATTCTTTCTGGTAAGTGAATGGATATCATACTGAGACAATACAATATTATTTAATGCAAAAAGAACTGAGCTAAACCATAACAAGGTATGTGAAACTTCATATACACAAATATGATTACATATGTATTACTAAATAAAAGAAGCCAACCAAGAGAACAAGCCATTTTACTTGCCTACACACTTACCAGCTTTAGTGAGTTTATTCTGAGTCCATGGATTAAAGCAGAAGGACTTCTAATTATGTTCTACAGAGATGAGAAGGCTTCATAGAAAATCACAGATATATCCCTGAGGAGTCAGAGACATATTCATGAAAAGTGCATTTCATATCTGTCCTCAGTACCGGCATCTGCCTTCCTGTCTGTCCCTCTCTGAACCCAGCTTAAAATGATCTCCATTGCCTTCCTCAACTTGGCATTGCCTGAGATCAGGACGGCTGCATGTCCAGAGGGACAGGCTGCTATCATCCCTATGCAGACCATCACCCCAAACTTGTTCTTCCACAGCATCAGTAAGGGAACAGATACGAGAGCCGCACAGAATGACACCACAGAGAAACAGAGGAATGAGACCAGAATTATGAGGGCTTTGATGTGGGCCTCCATGCTGGGGTCCTGAGAATCTCTGGTTTGGGCTTTCATTGTCCTCATATGATTTCCCAGTGAGACAATAAGGAGTCCAGAAGAAACCAGAAACAATAGGAAAGGGGGGATAGACCCCACATTGCAGAGGAGAAATGAATAAAAGAAACTGAGTTTTGTCATTTGTATATTGAGTTCTGTATCATTCCTGGATAACATATCTATGAATGCAAAGTGAGACCTGCTAAAAAAGTCCCACAGACAAACAACAGTGCAGATGCAAGAGAAAAGAATGGCACCCAGGAGTATCTGGGGGAGCTTTCTAGAGATCCAGCTTGCCACACAGAGCAAGAAGGTGTGAGAGAAACGAACAATCTTGGCGCAGTACAGGAGGCTGAGGCAGGAGGTGAGCCAGAGGCTGATTTGGTTTACAATCATCCAGAGTATGATGATGGCTTGGTAGTTGTGGCTCAGAGGATCTTTCATCTTCTGGAAGCAGATGAGATGGATGGCATCCAGAAACAACAGCCCTTGCAGGAAAATCCGTATGAAGCTAAGGCACAGCAGCACAAGGTCAGAATTGCTCAATGGCTGCCTCTTTACCACATCCCAAAAATTTACCAAGAAAATGAATGCATTGGTTAGAATCCCCAGTATGAACTCGAAAATTGAAAGGCACAGAAATGCAACCTTGGCTTCATAGGACACAGTTAAACTGGGAGTCAGAGTCCACATGATGCCTGTTCTCTAAATGATTTACTCAGGACCCAGACACCACCCAGTGGAGAAGGCTTGGAGTTGGTCCTGAACCAGGTGCTCTCCTTTACAAAACATCCGGCTCTTGTCCTTGCTCTGTTGCAAAATTTTGGTACACAAAATATGCTCCTAAGGAACTAAGGGGGATGTTGTTGCTTTAGGATGTCTCTTGGATACATGTGAAGTCTTTTTCCAAGGGCAGAAGGCTGCTGATTATACTTTTGGGATGACACAGAAGCTTTTAATAAATGCAGGTGTTGTACAACAGCCTCCCCAAAGGCCCATAGTGTAGCAGCAGGGATGCAAACAAGATAGGTTTCAGTTTTCCAGGCAGATAGGGTCCAGTTTTGCATGTCCATCTGGACCTTTTGGTGGAGGATGGGGTGGAAAAGAGAGATTTTCAAGGAAACTGACATGAGGCAAGACAGGTATCTTAGATTAAATAAGGTTTAGAAAGGAAATTCCATTTGCATTCCTTGAAACACCTCTGTGTCAGTCAGTGCTAACTAGAATCAGGTATAGAAAAGTTCAAGACATCTGTTGGCTGCTAGAGACCCACAGGAACTAGTTGAGGGCTTGAACTCCACAGCAGTGTGCTGTGCAAGTCTGAATCAGTCAGCTGAAGGATCCATGATGGGAGGCTGAAGAATCTGTGATGGAAATGCCCAAGCGCCAGCTCCAGAAGCAGAAGTATCTGTGCCAAAAGGCTGAATGATCTGAGCTGCAGGGCTGAGGCATCTGCACTGGAAGCCAGGAGAAGATGTATAAACTGAAAGTGAGGATTAACGCTTCCCAGAAAAAGGCTTTACAGAAAGACCACCAAAACTCTCCTAAAGATGAACAGCCACAGGGAAGCGCCTTCAAGGAAGACCGCCTGAAATCTTTCCCGCTTTTCTTGTGTAGTGAACGGCTAATTGTCACAAATCTTGCTGACTCAAATCACTTGGGTTTTCCCACTCACACTGACAATTAGTCAACTAATTAGTCAACAATTACCACAACCTCCAAGACTTGACTGTTGCCATAGTTTCTGCTTTCACTCGGATGAGTGAATTGGTTCCTCCTCTGGCACCAGGGCAGCCCTGCTGTTCTAGCTGCACTGCCAAGCTGTGTCAGCATTGTGCATGGCAAGAGCGGTATAGATGTGTGTGAGACCAACACCTCTTGTGAAGGAAGAGGGAAGGAGGGAGGGAGGGGACAGTATGTGGCCTCCCTAGCTTGTTTCCTACAAAGCAACAATAATAATCTTGAGAAATCACAACTTTAGGTCATGCCATTGCTCTGTTCAAAACTGTCAGCACTGCCAATCTCTTTCTTCATTTCTTCCCAGATGTTGTCTGTGATACAGGCTTTCTCCATTGATAGAGAGCTGCACAGACGCCCACCTTTGCTCTGTGAATTCACTAGGTGCCATCCACCACAGCACCTGGCACTAGCACTTCCCACTACCTGAGCAATCCCTTATCTCATTTTCTCTCGAAAGATCACCTTTTCGAAGAGACCTTTGCTCGCCATCCTCCTTATGGCCTTCCTACCACATTTCTGACTGTACTACTTAACCTATTTTATATTCCTGCATGTATTTGATTACTCACTGCCTGAACCCATCTTCTCCATTTTAAAAATAGAATCTTTATGATAATATTTATTAAGTACTCTATATAGTTTTGAATTAATGCAGTTTTCACAAAATTAGGCATTTAGTAGTCTGTAACAATCCCATGGATTGTATCTAAAATGTATTTTTGACACTCCAGAGATTGTGTTCTAACAAAAATGGTTATATTTTTTGAAGTCTGTGTGTCTTCTCCTTTACAGATTTTCAGGTATTTATTAATCTCTGGCTTTCAGTGTATGTAATTCTCCTTGGTTTCTCAAAATACAGATATGTTTCATAATTAATCCTGCAAACTCTATGAAAATTCAGGCCTAAAGGCCAGCAAGATAGCTCACCAGACTAAGCACCTGCTTAGGCAGGCACAGGGACCAGGGTTCGATCCCCAGTACCACGTGCTGTGCCAGCCCTGCTCCCAGGTACCCTGAACCAGCCACTGAGACCAGGTGTGGTAATCCCAGTGCTGGGGAGGCTGAAATCAGGAGGATCACTACAAGCCTGAGCTGTGTAGTGAGACCCTGTACCAAATACATTAGAAAAACAAAAATTAGTCCGGCTTACTCAATAGAGATAGGAGAGCTGATGTTTGCAGACTGGATGTTGCTTTTCTGAATTTCTCCAATTCTTGTACTTCTTTTGCACCAAATTCTTCTGCCTCTTTTCCACCCTAGAAAGGCTTTAGCCCCTCTGCTTCTTCTATGGTTGCCCTTCACTCTTCACTGACTCATTTATTTTATGAGATGAATGAAGAGGAAAGAAAATAAGTTGAATGTCTCTGTCTAGTGTCTAGCGTCTGAAGACATTTCTTCTACATTTCCAGCTCCTGTTACTCAGGCCAATGCCTTGCTGCCCCTTCTTGCTAACTCTTCATAGCCTCCTTCGGGTATTCAGTGAGGTTCTGTGTTGACAGTGTGGGCTCTGGATCCTTTGAGCTAAGGCGTGGTTGTGCCATGTTCCTTCTTTTTGATGTTTGGAAAGTTGTACCCTTTCATTATTTCATATGAAATGGAGCTGATGAAGGTGACACCTACCTCAAAGTGTTGCAGGTTTTACCTGAAGCAGCACACATGCAGTGCTTGGAATGGTGACTAGTAATCCTTCCCACTGTTGTCTGGTGTTTGAACTTTGTCTTTATCATTATGCACTC
>PVKA01018392.1:13757-44048 GCA_004027165.1 Ctenomys sociabilis
TTTAGATCCAGGACCTCACTACTAGATCAGACTCATAGTCTCCCTGTTTACAGCCTCCCAAGAGCTGGGTTTACAGGTGCGTGCCACCATGCCCAGTCTCAGTTACCAGCTCAGTGTGTCCCAGGGGTGAGGCCAGCATGGCAGGGGATTGAACCTCTGGCCCCTGTGCCTGCTTGTACTTATAAGTATTGATACAAGTTACTGATTACTAAGACTGTTCACTCCTATTTTATTCTGAAATGTAAATATAATCACAGAGCTTTTCATCATAGTCATAGAGCAGTGCAGGTATATTTAATTCATTGCAGCTGTCCAATTTGAGTCATTCATCCTTATAGAATGCCAATGACTGAGACACTGAGTTCTGTATTTTTCAGTTGAAGCTCATGTTTCCCTTCTCTTCTTCACACCAGGTGGCACTACTGTACCAAACATGTGTAGGAAGCATTTCCTTCCTTGAAAGTTCCAGGTGGAAACCTCTTGATCCACTGCAGATGTAGAGATAGGTAACAGCAACTGCAAGTGTAGAGGTAAGTTCCACTGCATGTGCAGAGTTACAACCATTTATATAAAAATTCTAACTTTTGTATCAGGAATCAATGTGTGTATTGGTGTTTTGACTATCAAAGTTTACCATATTCTTTCAATAATTGTGGGCCTTTTCAGAGACAAGTAGCACAACCCCTCAGTGATACTCTCCTACGTGCACTAGGCACACATAATGCTTGAGTGTTTCTAAACAGTCCTATGTGAGTAATTTTTAGAAGTTGGTTTTTTTTTTAAGGTGTTTCAAAGGCTAAGAAGGACAAAGTTGATTGTTGATAGGAATGCTGATAAGATGAGTGCCAGGAAGAAAAACTACTTCAATAGATATACAGTGTTGCAGCCACTTTAACTCTGCAAGTAAGCACATGTTGAGAATCTGTAAACTACATAAATTTGTGTTTAGACTTTTCAGTTACTTTTGGGTGTGAGGATTTTGGATTGATTTCTTTCTAAAGTTGTTATTGGCTTGACAGAAGAATATGATTATAAGTGATCTCAAATCTCATTCCATCAGGATACCTTGCTACTGTGTTCAATGATTGGATAGTTAAATACATTAAATATATTTATTAAGAATAAAATGTATTCTGGATGCTGTAATGGCACTCAAGACACACTACCAAACACACACATTGGAGGAACTGAAAGAACCCAGAAGCCATGATGTTCAAGGTGGAGAAGGAAGGGGCATTGTCTAGAGAAGCTCTAGGTAGCATCAGAGAGCTGATGCTATGATTGAGAATTCAAGAATCAGTAGGAGACTATGTATTGCTCAATAGATGGAGACATCTTGGCGGGAAATTCTAGTGGCCCTAAACTTTAGGGAAAGTCTAATCTAATGGAAGTTAACAAACACCAGGATGCAAATAGTAAGGTTTGTTGTAATCTACTTATAGATACAGGAGCATGAATTTTAGAAAATTTGCATTTTGATAAATAAGCTATCAAAAAGATGAGCTTGTTTATGCATAATGTTTTGAGGCCACGTTGTATAAAAATTAGAGATATATAACTCATTATAAATATTTGTAGATAAAAGGTGAAAGATTTATACGATCTGAAGAGAAACCAGAGTATAAATTGTTGAATCTGTCCTACTAATTTGATTTAAAACTGTCTCATTGCTACTTGTTCTTCAATAAAAATAAAAAAAATAAAAGGAAGATAACAATGTGAAAGTATTAATTATTGAAACTGTACTATAATTCCACTTTAAAACAAAGATAGGTATACAGCTACATTCTCTTAAATCATTGATTAGAAGCATCTGCTATAGTAGTGTTTGTAGATAGAGTATCATGTATGCACCTTGTACAACAAAAAGCTACTACAAAACAATGTGCAATGTATTGATTGTTGAATCTGTTCTACTAATTTGATTTGAAACTGTCTCGTTGCTATTTATTCTTCAATAAAATAAAAAAGTAAATATTTGTAGATAGCTAGAAATCTTGATTGACTTTTCCCCTACACCTCTGTAACCTTTACACCTCATTATGAATGCTGTAAGAATCACATTAATGACAAAGCACTTAGATAAAATGGTTATGAAATTCTAGAAGGCAGAGACACAAAGGCATAAAGATCACTTCTCAACTCACCATGAAGATAGGGAAACAGCCGTGGTTTTATACTCATAAAATTGCATATACACATACACATTTTTTATATGATTCAGGGAGCCTAAAAGTTGCAAGAGCAGAATATAGCTGTCCCCCTTTGGCTTCCTTTGCAGGAAGTAGGAAAGCTCTGTACTTAGAATCACTGAAGTCTGGAGGTGTGTTTAAACAGAGGTAGAGATTCTGAGGGAGGCAGAGTTGCTGTAGTGCATGGCCAGTAGGACCACACTGTGCACATGGAAAGAGGCCAGGGCACTGCTGCCCCTGGGAGTTAGCTGTTCCTTGAAATGAGCACCTCCTTCGAACTGTCCTGGTCTGTAAAGCTGGTGAGGGGTGTGGGATGTGCAGTGTCTGTGTGGGAGTCAGCACTGAAAATGTGGATATGAAGAACTTTGCTTTTAAACTGTAATGTGGTCTGGGACTGCCTAGTAGGTCAGTTGCTAATAAAACTAAACACAGAGCACAGCACCACTTGGAGGGAGGACTACGGCTTTGCAACTTGCGTATGTGGGAGACATTTTCTGTGCTGTTTCCCAGGCTGTCCTCAGTACTATCAGCTCTACTGTCTCCAACATTATCAGTTCAAGTAAAAAATGCTAGCACAGTTATTGGTAAATGTGAGCCCTGCAGAATAAAGGGAAGTTCTTTAGAATTTCTTCAGGAAGATCCGGGATGAGGTCTTAGAGTCCCTTTCTATAGGCTTTTTCACCTTTGCCTCTGTTATACTTTGTTTGTATCAATATTGTGTCATGTGATGATTAATCATGATTATCAGCTTGAATTAGTGAAATCACATTTCTGGGTGTGTCTGTGGAACATTTTTCCAGAGATGATGGGCAGGCAGACCAGTAAATTGAAGGGGGAAGGAGATGCCCTGACTTTGGGTGGCACCATTCTGTAGGTTTGCAGTCCAGGTGGAATGAAGAGGGAAAGCAGGAAGTTTACTTGCAGTTATAAAACTTAATAATGCGGGGCAGGGAGATAACTCAGTGGAATAAACTCTTCCCTGGCAAACGTGAGAGCCTGAGTTCAATCCCTGGTTCTGAAAAAAAAAAAAAAAAGTGCTTAAGCATGTGTCTTTTTCTGTTGCAGTTGCCTGGGGGCATCACACTTCAGCTTCTTTAGCTTTTCAATGCAGATTCACACAAGTGGTTCTCTAGGAGTGTCCAAGCCTCTGGTCTCTGTCACTGCATCCTTGGCTTTTCTTGTTCTGAGGCTTTCAGCTTCTTCACTTGGTGAAGTACCCACTCTCTTAGTTACTTTTCTCTAGTTGCTGTAACATAATACCCGACCCCTAAAATTAAGGAAGAAAAGGCTTATTTAGCTCACAATTTGTAGAAGTTTCAGTCCACAATCAGCTGGGTCTAAGGCAGGGTACCATGGCATTGGGGCAACAGTGCAAGGTGGTAGAAGACAGCAAAATCAGCAAGAGCAAAAGGTGTGAGTGTGCGTGCATGTGTGCATGTGTGTGTGTATGTGCATGTGTGTGTGCGCGTGTGTGTGTGTGTGTGTGTGTGGTACTCATACCATCTTGATGCCCTCGTCTTGCATAAGATGCGAATGCTGACCTTGACCACTTGCTGAGTTGCTTAAATTTCTAACCTTCTCAAGTTGACAGTGCATCAACCTATACAACCACATTTTCACTTCTGAAGGGTCTATGATATTTACCATCCTGCCTGAATTATATTATTGTAATCTGGATCCATCACTCCTGCCAATACCATAATTCTTTGTTGATTTATTGGCATGAGGAGCCCAAAGTGGCCAGCGTAACGTCTCTTAACTTCTGGTCCAATGGAATCATTATTATGCCTCCTGTTAGGACACCCTCCCCCTAACTAAGACTTCTGTGCTAGCAGAGTGTAAGGTTATGAGAACAGAATGCAAAAGTTTTGCTAGAGGGTCACTAAGGTTAATGGTGAGTGGTATGATTCCCATTGTAGCACCTATCATTTTTATTAAAATAAACATTTATTTACATGTGTATATTCTCAATTTTATTGAGTTCTTCAAGAACTAAAAGTATATATTATTCTTTCTTTACTACTCATTATAAATGATACTTAACTAGAGTTTTGTTCCCTTATTTGCCATTCAATATAAATCCAAGGCAATGGTTTGACCAACTTTTTTGTCTTATGGATATAGATATGGATAAGGAACACAGGCCATGCTTGCCTCTAGGTGAACTCACTGTTAGGATTCAAGCATGTTTTTTGTACTGAAGATTTCAGGCTGGATATGTTTCATAACATTACATAGCCTTGAGAAGAGCACTCACCCTAAGAAAAGAGAGAATTCAGCAGTGAACCTGGACTTGATTTAAAAAAAAAAAAAACTGTGGCCACCAAAGTGCAGGCAAGTTCTGGGGCACTTGGCACTTCTTGCTACAAGGGGAAAGACTAATTCAGGTAGTTTCTGGCAACATCATTTTGTTGTCTGTACTACACCAGTAGTTGTAAAAGCTTACTGTGTTCTGTCAGGCTGATCAGATTCAGCAGAGGAGCTGTAAGAACTGCAAATTCTCAGATCCACTTCAACTTACTGAATAGAAAACTGTGAAGATAGAGACATATAATTTGTGTTTTAGCAAATGATTCAGGTGATCCTAATACACATTCACATTGGAAAGCCACTGGAATATAAAGGAAGAAAGATTTTGGAATGTCTCTGCTGGTACTGTCTAGAATCTATGCTGTCTTTTTTTTTTTTTTTAATTTTTCTCGGTGGAACTGGGGTTTGAACTCAGGCCCTTGTGCTTGCCAGGGAAGCACTTATTCCACTGAGCCATCTCCCTATGCTGCCTTTTTTTTTTTTCAATGGGAATTACTTGCCATTCATCTAAATGCTCCACCACAACTAAATTCAGATTTCATGGAAGCCACTACGAAATGGCTTTGAGGAGAATTTAAAATCAACCAGTTGGCTTTCTTTGTTTACTTGTAAGTCTCTCCAAGGCCTAGGCCCTTTATCTGGAGATGGGAAGCTGACTTAAAAGTAAATGAATCTCTGTCAGTCAGTGGTCCCGCCTGAGGCCTGTAGAGGCCTGTGATGCCGTGATGCCTCAAAGGATAAGACAAGGTCAAAGCGGAGGACACTTGCCCCAACCCCAGGTAATCGTGTAAAGACTAGCGTAGGCATCTCACTTCTGCAACTTCAGCCAATTTGAAGACAAGATAGTTCTCCTACATTAACATAATTTATTAGAGAAGTCCTTGAGCTGACGTCAAGGTCCTTTTCAGTTTCTTGTGCTTTCCATTCTAATGCTTACTTTATTTGAAAACAAATAAATATAGACTACCCAGAAAACTTCTTTGTCTCAGCTGCCAGAGAATCTCAACTTTTGCTGAGGGGTTTGATCTTCTTGAAGCCTTAAAATCATACTACTTTTCTCTTTCATTTAAGCCTTTGCCATCCATTTGTTTGAGAGGTTGTGGGTCTGATCAGTCCACAATAAGACTTCTGTAAGAAATTGAAGGATTTTGCTGATTTTATGTAGTATGTACCCCAGAGTCCCAGAAATCTCCAAATTCAGCTCTCCCCATTATTTGTAACATGTAAAGGATATAAGTGAAGGGGAGGGTCATGTCATGTGAGTACTGCTTTCTTGAAAGTAAAAGCAGTGCTCACAGGCTCCTAAAGCAGGGCTGTGCTACAAGTTGGGTTGAAGCACACAGAAGACCTACTCGGCAGAGTCCATACTCCCACCTTGCTATTCTGCTGAAGGTGATAGATTCAACTGCTTGTCAAATGGGTTCCAATAATTTCCATGTTATTAGATATGATGGTATTATCATCTAAATATAAACTGCATTTGCAATCTGTCTTCCAGAAAGGACTGTTCCCTGAGAGGCAAGGAAATGGAATTGGGTGGGATTTCTTAGATAGCTCTTCTGCTTTTTTTTTTTTTTTTTTTTCCTGTACTTGAACTTGCTTATTATTGATAATCAACTCTGTTTCCCTCTTGCAGAGTATGACATAACATGGTTGAATTCCAACCATGAAAGAAAAGCCAAGAAAATTTCAAAGCTCTCATTCTGAAGTCCTTGACCAGCTAAAACCACACTAATACCAACTCTCCTTCAGGTTTTTCACTAGGTGTTGCAGGGAAACTTCATGTCCTTGTGCCACAGTGCTCACCATTACTGCAGTAATTGGACACAGTTACTAAGTTGATTTATTATAAAACCTGTACTTTGCACCTAGAATTCTCAAGAGGAGAGCAGGAGCTGGAGAAGGACAAGAGGGGGAGACATCTTACTTACCCAGACATTTGGAGGAGGAGGACAGAGAAGAGATCTTGATCTGCCACAATGTCCCAGCTTCTAAATTGCCCAGCTAAGCCTGTGAAACCAACAATGAATTCAAGAGAACATTGGCCTCTTCCTGTCCAGTGAGGTAGAAAATAGGAAGCGCAAGAGAGGAAGCACAAGAAAGGATGTATTTACTTCCTGTGTTTTAGTTCATGGTGATTTTGCTCAAATGTAATTATCAAGGAGATGTGGACAGAATGTTACTAGTATAGGGAAGCAAAGTGAAGTACTCTCTTACCCACTTCTTATTTCTTTTTCTATTTTCATTTTGTCCCTATAATTAATCCTAATAATTATCTCTTCATGGTCAAGTTGTCACAAAGCAACATGTCTCATAAGTTGCTGGTCAATTTAAGCATTGGCTGTGTTTGGGTTAGGAGCCTATTCCTATTCTAGTGAATTTTGATACCAACATGGAAGCTTGTGATTAGGAACATAAATAAAATACTTATTCTTTGCAGGACCTATGAGTAGAGATTCTTTCAGAAGGAATTCTGTACTCCTTTAGAACTTTTATTTTGTGCACAAACATGAGCCAAATTAGAGGATGTGTTCAGTAAAGGTAATAGAACTGTAAAACGTTAGAGATAATCAACTCTGTTTCCCTCTTGCAGAGTATGACATAACAAAATAAAGTGAATATTGTGTGGCATTGACCTTTGGAAGTCTCCCAGAAGGGTGAGCTCTGAAGGAGGCAGTGTGGATATGGTGATTCTCAGAGAACAGAACAGGAGGGAGAGGTGTGGGGAGCTGCACCAAAGAAAAGGGAAAAAATAGTATAATCCACGTTGAGGCATAGTGAATTCAGGACTTCATCTTTTCGCACTTTTCTCCAGGAGTATGAGACTGGAGGCAAGCATACATGTAGGAGCTGATTACAGGGAACATTTTTCTGTAGAATTTAGTGTTTTATGTTGACAAATAACATGAACTTCCTACATTATGTGTACCACCTTGTAATTTTTCATAATCCAAAATACTGATTGAAATTGCTTAGTCTTTTCTAAGGACCTTGAGCTAAAATTGAATTTCTCAGAAAATTTATTCTAAACCTCCCAATCATCACATATATCCTAGAATACGTGTCTCTTGATGTAAAAATTATAATCCTGTGAGAATATCAAATGATTCAGAGGGAGATGAGCATGCTCCACAGTTGTCAGTGATAATTTGCTTATAGGAAAACTGGGCATATAGGAATCTTCAGTGGAGATATTTGTTTATATTGGATGAGGGGAGACAGTGAAAGATTATCACAGCCAGGCTAGCAGGGACCATTTGGTTGTATAGCATAGAAACTGGCAAGAAGTCAGGGGTGGTGATGGTGGTGATAGTAGGAATAGTAAGCGTAGTGCTTGGTGAAGACACAGAAGAACCACGGGAGATTAAGTTATATTTTAACCTTCACAGAGATTGGAAAAATTCTTTCAATTAGTATATTTATTGTTCTTTGGAATTTGTAGTAGTCTGTTTTGAATTGGTGTAATGAAATTACACAGGCAGGCTAATTGTACAGAAAATGGTTCTATTTTGAAAGCTGAAAGCCAATGCAGCACAGTCCTGGCTCTGGTGGGGCTCACCTGGCTGTGTCACATCTTGTCAAATGACATCATGGTAGGACGTGGAGATGAGAAAGAAATTGCACAGGCACACGGCAGGCCTGGCTCTTTTGTTAACAGTCATCTTACAAGTACAATCCACGGTCCTTCTGGGATGACATTAATTCCTTTCAAAAGCAAAACCTCCAGTGATCCATAGAGGACTCTTATCTTTTGAAGGTCCCATGGCTTCCTAATACTGCACATTGGGGATAAAGTCTCCTCCCTGTTTGAGGAGGCTTCCATAGCAAGTTTGATGGCCTGTTATTGTTGCTACTCTCCATATCTACTCAGTTCTCTTAGGGGCAAATATGTATTTATTAAAACTCTTAATTTCTACCTCTCAGGGCAGTGATCCCACTGATATAGTGCCCAGTGAATTATAATTCTGTCTGTGTGTCTCAAATCCAAATTTCTAGGAGGGAGAATGTAATTGGTGAGGTCCCAGGATCTTTGGTCAGAGAGTTGGGTTATACTGAGCTGCCCATGTAGCAGTGCCCTTGCAGTGTCACCTGGGCTCGGGAGGGAGTGCTGGTGAGCATGGGATCTCTGTATAAGCCTTGCACCCCAGGGAAGTACAGTCTCAGGGAGGAGGGTAGAATTCTATAGCAGGTAGGCTTTGAAGCTTTTTCTTTGACGATTTGATGACCAGTAAATTTTGACTTTGTCAAATGAATGAACAAATATTTAGTCTAAAAAGCAATTTTATGGGTGCACTGATGTCAAGCTCTGTAAAAACTGGATTACCAGATTGAAGTTAAATTAGTGTGAGCCCAACTTTGGCAATATTTGATGACTTTTAGAAGTTAATTTTTCTTAGTTTCTGTTTCCTCATATATAGGAAGGAATTAAAAATACCTGCTCTATTTAATAGGATTGTTGTTATAAAAGATATCATATAGATCAAGGTGTTCCTGAAAGAGCGATGCTATACAGATGAATAAAATTTTATTGCAATCACGTGAATAGTAGATAATATACTCTACCAAATAGCTGTCTCCTTGGACACACATGTGTGTGCACGTGCTCCTCTCTATGTGGTTAGAGGTGGCACAGGATGGAAGAGGGTTAAAATTGCTGAACAGTCGATATTTCACAAAAGGAGGAAGTGCTGTAATGCCCTGTGTATGAAGTTTCGACTCTCACCTTCCTCAGAATATTTCTGAGAAGAGAAATTGCTCCTGCTCCTGCAGACTCATTTGCTCATTTCTGAGGCATCCTTGAATGTAAAGAGCTTCTATGTGGGACAAAAGAAGGAAAATCACTTGGCTGAAGTAAAAAGGAGAGGTACACTTCAAGTTTGTGGGCAGTGGAGATTGGGAGAGATCATTCATTTTAGTAGGCAGAGGGTGTAGATGTCATTTGTACTCAAGTGTGAATAGTTTGCTACGCTGCTGACTGTATGGTGGTGGGGGGAGGAGAGAGAACAAAGCCGAGATTTGGTTTTTCTCTCCTGACCCAGTTCATAGATGGTCACTAACTGTTCACCATTTGTCTGTCCCAGTGGTCCCTGATGGAAGAGATTACTTCCTTCCTGCCTAATCCAGTAAGGCTGGATTTAGAGCTTGATAAATTTGAGGAACATTTCTTAACAACTACTTAAATTAATGATACTTATTGTTGATACCATTTTACTTTCAGAAATGATGTTAGGGAGGGCTGGGAAACTCATGTTGTATATTAATATTTATTATATCATTTAGGTTCAAAACAAAATTATGAATACATATTTATAATCCTTAATTTCCAGATAAGATAACTGAGCTTTGGAAAATTTTATTGCTGAAAGTATGCAGCCAGTAAAAGTAGAGAATCTAGCATACAAGTCAAGGTTAGTTTTAAGACCCTTGATTTTTCTGATAATATATTAATGGCTGGGTGCTCTTATTTATTTAACATGAAATTACTCTCCTAAATTATTGTTTTTTTAATCTAAATATTACATTCAAAAGTTTCAGGTTTGAAGGATACTTTCAGGGACACCTAACCCCATCACTGTCTATTCCTGCAAAATTAAGACAGATGAGAATATTACTTTCTAATAAGACTTTATTTCAGGAAGGAAGAATCCATCAGCTCATATTCAATGCAAAGAATACACTGTGGGCTTCATCTGCCTCGGAGCTTAGGGAGATCAGAATAGGCATTTCTGGTGGGTCTGCTTTTGATAGAATATTTGAGGAAACTCAGCTACCAGGGACCTGATGGATGGCTAAGATTCCTCTTAGCACTTGGGAAAATGCACAACCATAAAGCAATGTATTCTTGAGTATACTATTGCATTAGAATTCCAGGAAAGGGGGAATAGCAATAACATCTGTAGAGTGCTTACAATGGACTATGTATTATGCTAAAGGTTGACATGCATTTTTTTCCTTTCTTTCTCATAACTGCACATCATCTCTCCAATGTACATGCACCTCATGCAGCTTCCAGGGTCCCTTGTGGTTATGCTACTGGTCTTCTCGGAAGTATGAGGAAGTAAAATTCTTCTAGATTAAACACTGGAAGTGGTAGATAATCTCACATTTTGAGGCCTAGGCAGAAAGCTGGGAAACCTAGCTCATTCGTATGACAGTTCTGGGCAGGTTCTGATCTGCAGTGGTCTCCTATTGTTTAAAGGAATCTTCTTGCCAAGATGCTAAACTTCCACACCGTGGCTTCTCTGTAATTTTCCACTGGGGTCTCTGATCACTCTGTCCCAGTCTCTATCTGATTTGTGATGTCATTCCCTTGGTCCAGATTGTCTTTGCTTCTGTCCTTCCCTTCCCACTCTTGCTTTTGGTTTGTCCCCTGTTGCCGCCTTGAAGTGTATTCTCCTACCCATGGCATTGGATGAGCCTCTCATTTCATTTTGTATGAATCTTATTACTTCATACACCTTCTCTGGTATGGGGTTATGGAGGAACTAATCGTATTTTATGCAAGTGTAGGCTTGATCAGAATGCCTGGTTCTGTAGTTTACCATTTGTATAATGTTAAGCCAGTTGTTGTTTGTGCCTGGAGTTTTTCATCTTGAGAGATAATAATAGTATTTACTCCTCAGCATAGTTAAGAGGAAGAAATGAAGGAATGCATGTAAACTATGGATCAGTTAGCACATTACAGGGGCCAGAATAGGGACTCCATCAGTGTTGTTATTCTGGTGGTGCCTTATTGGTAGTGTACATATAGAAATGTTGACTTGAATTATGTCAGTAAGGCATTATTCTTGTATTATCTGTAACTGCAGTCAGGCAACAGCTCAGGGGCTGATGCTTGATCCACATATGGGTCCCTAATGGTCTTCTAAGCATGGTGACTGGGGGAGTGGGGAGACAAAGGCGTTGCTATCACCTTGTTTGTTCTCATACTTGCATGGTCTTCATGGTTCCTAAGTACTCATCTCCATGACTTTCCTAAGATCAGGGAAATTCCTGTCACTAAGCAGCAAACCACTGCAGCTACCATGGTGCTTGTACTTTGATTTAACTTAAATCAGATTTTTGAGTTCAAGGGCTTGAAGCTAAACCTCTGTAAACTACTGACATTTAGAAACATCATAGATGTCAATATGTAGTGTTGGGTCTCATGCAAAGTAAGTGCTTGAAATTTTTTAAAACATGAATAACTGTTGCGTTAAGAATCATGATCTGGGGTAGGGTGAGAGGTCAGCATAATTGTAGGAACTTCGGATTGGAGTTCAAGGTCTGTGGTAATTCATTATGACTGTGTTGTAACTCCTGTTTACAGGGTACTTATGTGACATCAAGCCATTATTTTATTTCTTTAAGTCAGTTAATTAGGGGCTGGAGAGATAGCATGACAGTGCTGCCTGGAAAGTGTCTGCCTGGCAAGTGCAAAGCCTGAGTTCAAACCCTGGTACTATATGCCTTGCCAGCCCTGGAACCCTAGATGCGCTATTTGGGCCCTGAAAATGGGCGTGGTGGTACACACCTGTAATCCCAGTGCTGGGGAGTCTGAGACAGGAGGATCACTGAGTCTGAACTGCATAGTGAGACCCTGTGTCAAATAAATAAATAAATAAATAAATAGATTTATTTTATTTTGTTACATTAAATCTTTTATTAGTTTTAATGAGAAAGAAATAGCAATGAGGCAATGAGACAGGTTAGAGGTTGGTAGGACAGCTTGGGTACTATCTTTATCTTCATTTAAATTGAGGAAAATAGAAGCTTATTTGTTTAAGCTTTATTTATTTTTAAAATTAGACAACTATCCTTGGTGATCTTTAAAGTTCATTAGGTGTCAAACTGAGCATTCCAGTCCACAGAGGCTCAGGAGCTGGGTGGGGAGGTCGTGGCGGTCAGTCGGCCGACCCAGGCGGAGCCTGCTGCTGCAAGTTGGCTTTCTTTCCTTTTTCTTTTACGTATAAATTCGTTGATTCCATGCCGTTGGCCTAGGCATCTACTTTTCCCAGGGATTTCAGACTTTGCTGACTCCACACATGTTCTCCAGTGTCCTGTGAAAGTAGAAACACGAGGACAAAGATAAATTGGACAAGATAAATTGATTCTATATCGGTTATCCACGTCTGTGCCAGTGTTCACAGGAGCATTATGAGACACGGTGACTTTGCTTTAGTTTTTCCAGGTGGTAGACTTCATAAATTCATGTTCTTTGGCTCATTCTTTGCTGAATTTTTACTGGTCCGTAAAAGTACAAGCCCCTGAATAGTGATGGTTAAGCAGGACTTTTAAACTATGTGCAGTAAGAGAGTAGGTTTTTGTTTCTAATTTCTCAGTATGCTTCAGACTGTGACTTTTGTAAAATTGAAACTAAATTGCTGATGAAACATAATTAAAAACAAGGATATGCAAACTCTTTGTAAAAATCGTTAGAGTTGCTAAATGTTAAATTTCTCTGACATATAGCTAAAACTTTTCGACACTTCAATTTCTGTGCTTATTTCTTTTGAGGACTGACAACTACAGTTCATGTATGCTCTGTATTGAGGAAGGTCCATTTAGTGATAGCAGGTTCTTATTAGTGGAGTTCCTGGATAGAATTCAGCAGCCTGGTGAAGTGGAGGGGGCAGTGCGCATGTACATTTCTTGGATAACTTCTAATTTAAATGTTGTTCTTCTATTTAGTGTAAAGTTAGTCTGCAAACTACAGTAGTGTTAGCTGTACCTATGAGTTTGATTCTAAGAGAGGTTACATTGTTTTCATATCTTACATTTCAGATGTTATTGAAAGATTTTTTTTGTTATTGCATGTTTATTTTATTTTATTTTTTTTTCATTTATTTTTATTTTATTAAAATACAAATGTCAATCAGACAGTTTCAAGACACCTTAACCATACAGAGTCAATGAATTAATACATTGCAAACTGTTTTCATAACGTTTTGGTATTGTACAAGGTGCATACATGGTATTATATTTACAGATATTATTTTAGCAGATTTATCAGTGAATTAAGAGTGTAGTTGTTTACTTATCTTTTTTTATAGCTGAATTATATCAAAAATTCAATAATTATTTACCTAGTGGATAACCATAGCACTAAAAGCCGACATAATATCCTGTCCAACCACCATTAGTGCAGATCTTGCCTCTCATAGAATTATGTAGAAGCACAGCATTATCTATCCCAATTGTACTGTCTATACACACACATCATGATTTTTTCTTTCTACAACCCTTCCTTTGTCTACACCTGTCAAAAGTGGGCACTCCATTGACATTCAACTAACTCAGGTGCTTGAACTCGACACCACAATCCAACACAGTCCAGCATTCTGCAACCATAGTGAGTTATTCAAAGAAATTGTCGACCATATCCATTTACAGCTCAGCTTAATATTATGGGCTCATGATGTATACTTCATTTTTATACTTTTATACTTTTCTGCTGGATGGTTAAGACCTAGGTAGATCAAAACTTATATACCAACACATGAACTTTCTATTTCTTATGTGGTCATTGAAGTCTTCTCAGGGTTTATCTTGTAGTCCTGTATATTATTCTGTAGTTCCTTTGTCTGTGTCATCCATGTGGATGAGTCACAGCCAATGCTTGACCAGATTGCTCTCTGTGATAGCCTGAGAGAAAGTTTTCTCTTCATGTGACTCTCCCCAGGCACACTTTAGAACTTCAATCTCTTTCTTCTGTGGCTCTACAATCTCCTTGCTCAGAAAATTTGGAGCTCACCTGAGTCTCATGATATTGCAGTACAGGTTCTCCTATGTCCTGAGTCTTCGCTGACCTTGAAAGGCTAGGGCCAAAATGTTGGCTGGCCTTGTGGCTCTTCTATTTCTCCAACTTTGATCTGTGAAATTAGGTTGTTATCTATCCAGAAGAAAAGCTGATTAGTATCTTGCAGCATATGCCATTTACTTTGCCTTATTGGACTCAATTGATTTTAGTTGTTGTACGTTTCCATTTGTATTTCTGCTTTTTGCTTCTTATACTAGGGAGACTATACGATATTTACACATGTGTGTCTGGTTTATTTCACTTAGGAGTATATGTTCAAGTGGCATCCACTTCAGTATAAATGCTTCAAACTTATTATTCTTAATAGCTGAGTAATACTCCATTATATAGAAATACCACATCTTTTTCAACCATTCCTCATGTGATGGACATGATATATCAATGTACATATACATCTCTGTGATACACATATATCTCTGTAATACAATGTATCCAAATCCTTTGGGAAAATTCCCAGTAGGGGGATAGCTGGCTTGAATGGGATTTCTAGTCCTACTCTTTTGAGGAGTCTCCACACTGACCTCCACAATGGTTGCACTAGTCTACATTCCCACCAGCAGGGGAGAAGTGTTCCCTTTTCCCCACAAACTCTCCAACATTTGTTGTTGGTTGATTTCCTTATGATAGCCATTCTTTCTGGAGTGAGATGATATCTCAGTGTTGTTTTTATTTGCATTTCACGAATGGCTAGTGATGTGGAGCATTTTTTCATTAATCCCAGAGTTAGATGAGATAACTAAGACACTGGAAGAGAATGACAAGTCAAGGTCTGGGATTAAGCCCCGGGAAGCTGGCACAGTCAGGCAATTAACAAATATTACTAAAATGAAGCCTTATAAGAGTGGTCAGAAAAACAGGGTCCCTGAGGTAGGGATAATCAGAACTAAGATTGAAAAGTCTAACTCAGGAGCACTATTGTCATTTTTATGTTTTAAACAATGTATATATTTTTGTTCTTGCAGGGGAATGATTTTTGACATTTTGTGGGAGGTATCAGTTACTGCATGTAAAACAAAAGCCATGGGCATATTCAAAGCAGAACTAACAGCGTTTTATGGCTTGCTAATAAATTCCAGGCTTTTAAACTTTGTTGTATTTTTACTTGCTCTTTCTAGAAAGTAAGCTTTTCTGCCCTCATATCTATAGAAATATCAAACACATATGTTCTAGGAAACTGAAGAATAAAAAAAAAAAACAAGATTGTGAATTCCTTGAGAATTTCAACTATAATTATATTCATTTTTTAATTAATGAAAGTTGTACGAATATTAACATAACTACTTGTTGTCATTTGACATTTATTACATAGATAAAAAGCTTACTTTTATATAATTATTATATTATTGTATTTTATAATATATCATTATTTTATATTAGTTAAAATTAATTTTTAAATTGGAAAATGGCTTGCAGGAATGGGGCAGGAGCCCAAATATTCTAATTTTTTTGGAGGGGTTGTACCAGTGATTAAATTCATGACCTTATGCTTGCCAGGCAAGCACTTATTCTGCTGAACCATGTCCCTGGCCCACCAAAAATCTGAATTTTAAGGAGAACTTTCCTTAGCACTTGGTTTATAACAAGCTATTTTTCTAGGCTAGAACATCATGAAGAGCACATTAAGTAAGAACAATAACTCACGGGCATTTCTCCTGCTGCTCCATGTGGTGGCCTTTTCTAGTGATTGACATCTATCTAAGGCCCTTTTCAAGACATAATGAGCAGTTATCCCAGAGAGTGACTGTCCTCTTCACTTTCTATAGTAAAGTTCAATGCCCAAGATAAATCAGAAAGCTGTTTCAATAAGAAAATCTGAATAAATAATGTTGGTATGTAGAATCATCTGGAGTTATGTATACAGAATATTATCCAAGAAGTTAACATTGAGATGAATACCAAAACAGGCTTGCATAAGAAATCCATACAATTTTACTTTTTTTTGAAATTTTCAATGAAATTAAATATATACACTTAGGTAGACGTTCAGGAAATTTTTGAAACTAAGGTAGTAAGGTAAACTTGCCATTGTTTTCTCTCTGTCACTTTCATACACACACACACACACACACACACACACACGCAAACATGATCACATTTGCATACACATGCATATATGCACTTAGTACAATTATCCATATATGTGTATATTTTCAAAACTAAAATGCTTATACTTTGCATAGGTGCTACCTGTAATGTTATTATTTAAATATATTATTGGTAAAGGATGAGCAAACTTCTCGGTGTCCCATTTTCAGTAAATGCTGACCCTTCAGAGCACAGGTAGCATCGTCTCTACCTCCCATGCATTGGATAGGAATGGAATTTAGCTCAGAGTGGAACATATCCTAAGGGTAGTAGCTCAATTAGGAAATTCATGAAGACAGATTAGCAGTGCATGAATAATTCTCCAAAACAAGCCATTGGTTTTCCCTTCTAACTCTGCAGCTACAAACCTATCTATGACCCGGAACATCCAATGACAGCCAAATCATGAGCACAGAACTGTTTCTGGTTCTGACATGTACATGTGCCTCCCTGCTCAGATCCATCATCATGAAAATGACAGGTTCCAGATGCTTGCCAACCTCTACCTTAGGGGAAACCTTTTCATAATAAATACAGAACAATATTTCTTTCCAAGTGCTCAGTTATTATACTGGCTTCTTAGAACCTTACACTCCAGGTCACATGATTTATTTAGATACATTTTAGTTATTTGAGAGACACTGCAGGTATTTATTTGAGGAAAATCTATTGAAGTCCTAATTCACAAATCATTACTTATAATTATCATTTCTGCTATGAATAATATTTAGCAATATACTTGTGTTTGACATAAAACATAAATATATTTCTAGATATCTATAATTTAAACTAATTTTCTAGTCATTTGTGAGATTATGATTATTGTTACTGAAATATAAGAATTTAGTTTTTGTTGCAAATCAAAAGCCTTTAGAATTTTCCTATAAATATATCTCAGATCAGTCATAATGAATCCTCCCATTTTAGTTCAATTCTGTTTGATTTAATTTCTGCTTTTTTCACTCAGTCACTTTTGCTCTGCTCCAGATTTTATTAAACCATAAAAAGTTAACTTTGTCCTAAATTACAATTGGAGATCCTGACTATATTGGATTTTGTACTTTATCTATATTTTGATCTGAAATTTTCTGTACAGTACAAAAGAGGCACTGCATGAAACCTGGCTGTGGACTGTGGATCTCTAGGAAGCAGGGAGCTTCCTGTTAAAAGGGATGGTCAACTAAACCTGGAAGGAGTCAAATGGCTTGAGGAGGTGTACTTGTTTATTGTTGATATTTTTCGATCTCAGAACACACCCCAACATATGCAAAGTTAACTTTTACCTGTGTAGTGATTTATAGATTTATAGATGATAATAAAACTCACCCATAAAAATAACAACCTTCACTTACACATTATTTTACCAAGAGGTCATTTATTTCCACAATAAAGGATATTATTTGATCTACCAAAAACATCACTAATTTGTGATTTCCTTTTTGATAAACACACACTATTTATATTTATGGGGGGCCCTGAGGGTGATTGTTTACCAACTCTCTACCCTCTCTTATTTTAAATGGTAATGATTTTTTTTTCTCATGCCATTCTTCTTTCTTTTTATATCTTGTCCCTTACTTCTATTTCTCATGAAAGAAATGTGTAGATATTATATATATTCAGAAAGGACATGAGAATTCATTTCCTCATTTGTATCAATTTCTACCTCTCAAGTAATAAAAACTTTAATTTATGAATAATTTTAGTGAAGGAGCCAGGGAGATGGCTCAGTAGAACAAGCACTTATCTGGCGAGCACAAGGATAAGAGTTCAATTCCTGGTTCCACCAAAAAAAAAATAATAACAATAATAATTTTAGTTCCTTAACCATTCCTTTTTGTTACATTGGCTTACACTTTGCTTTATACACACATGCACACGCACTTCCTCCCCACATGACATTTCTCCTAAGAACATTATGTTCTCTCATTATTGCGTCCTCACTGAAGATTTTGATCCAATCATACACATTATTAAAACATTAAATTTGATATTTCATTCTGGGAGCCTTTATCAGCATTTTAAATCAGAGTTCATTCTTCTAATATTTGCCAACTTCTATGCAGAAAACTCTTGATGTGGAAGGATTTCATCCAGTGCTATGTTTCTGTTGGTGTGATTTCCCCACCAGACAGAAAGTGCACACAAAGCCATTTACCACTGTACCCACTATCTAGTGACCTCCTTGGTATTTAACATGTGTTCAATAAATGCAACTAAAACAAATGCCTGTACATATTTTTCCCCAGCGGGGAAGCCATAAATTGCATTTCTCTTAATTGAATAAGAAGAAAGATTTGTACAAATAGTGTTTGTATAAGATATCATGTCTGCATCTTGTACTATGAATAGCTACTTTGAAGACAAAAATATGCAATGTATTAATTATTGAAATTGTCCTACTAATCAGTTTTGAAATTGTCTCATTTCTATTTGTTGCTCAATAAAGTTACTAAAAAAAATGAATAGTTATACACCTGAACTGTAACTCATGCAAAACTAAATATACTTAGTTGTAAAACAGTAGCAGATCTTGATAATTTAGGATTGAAAAACAGTAATATATTTTAATAATTTTAAATGCTGAAGTGTTAATATTTTGGACATATTGGATAGAATAAAATATACTATTGAACTGAATGCTACCTGATTGTATTGTTTTCTTTGAGGAGAATACTTCAATTTTTTAAGCTAAATGTGTGACAACCAGTTATGGCTGTTATTTCTACTAGATAGTACCATAGATGACATACCCAACAATATTACAACCTTTATTATATCTTTTTCAGCCATTTTCTGTTAGTTAAGGCATGGTTCTGTTGTCAGTGAGATTAAGAACAAATTGTATTGTAAATTTTATTGGTGCATCTTCTTAGATTAAGTACCCTGTTTATTAAATAACCCATTGTTTTAAATTCGAGTAAATTAGTTTATTATCTGTAAAATCTATAGTTATTTAGAACACATATATTTGAAGTGACAGCTATTTCAAGATGGAAAACTGTAGAATATATTCTCATTTTAGAATTTGTGTAAAAGAAAAAGTATAGAATAGCACTAATGGAGCATTCAGCAGTGATGAAAATGTTCGGTATGTGGGTCAGTCCACAGGTCAGCGCCTAACCACAAGTGGCTATTTTTGTGCTTGAAATATGGATAATAGGACTAATAAAAAGAATTCTTAATTTAATTAAGTTAAATTAGAAAAGCCACATGTAACTAATATCTGTCATACTAGACACTGCAACTTTAGAAAGAAAGAAAATTTCTACCGTTAGTGATACTAAATTTTAAACTCACTTACCTTGCAATGTCTGCTGAGAATATTTCTATCTTATCTGAAAAGTTATTTCACAAACTTAAAATGGTTCAAATACTTTAGAGAGGCACTACCAGTCTATTCTTGTGAAATAAAGATATGCATATTTAAATTGCCACCAAAATCTTGTTATAAGTTAATTATCTGATACCAGCAACCTTCATACAGTTAAATTATACATATTTGATTTTTAATTAAAATGAGGCATCTATTAAAAAACAATTAAAAATATGTCACCCAAATTCTTTGTGTTTGTTTTTACATGTTATAGGCACTTTTCTTTTGATATTCTATGGAAGTAATTAATTCAGGATAACCTAAACCTCTGAAAGTCGTTTACAGGAGGCCTTAATGATGTAAAAGCAATTTCTGAGTTGGGAATATGCACAATGAGCTGTGCATTTAAAACGATAAAGCGCAGTGGATTGTTTTTTTTTTTTTTTTTTTGGCTGTTGGATGTCCAGAAAACAGGCCTTTATGAAGAAGAGGCAATTAACATTCCATTTTATATGCCTTAATTATGGGCTAATAACAGATTAAATAGGTAACATTTCTGCTTTCATTAGGGATGGTTTTCATTGGGGATGTATTAGTATCCTAGAGCCTCAGAGCTGGTAAGATTCTCCCTAAAGTTTATACCATGTATGTTGCAAATATTAGAATATAACCTTGTGGAGTCACAGTAACTTCACAGTGGAGACAGAGATGTTTAATGACTGATATTTTAAAAAGTTATAAAATAAGCATTATGTTTAAAGTTTCATCATGTCCTTTTAGCTGTTTATGTGACATATCTGTACCCCCTGACTTTAGAATAGATTTTTTTTGCTAAAAATAGATGGATACAGACAATTAAAGAACATGAAGAATATATGCAATAGATAAAGGATTGTAAATATTCTTCATACATTTCTGCATGACAAATTATGACCAAATGAGTCAGTGTTGTCATTTGAAGCTGATCTGGCCTTGAATTCTGTTTCTACCCTCTTGCTTCTGTTGTACTTGCTGGTTTGATCATGTTCAGTTTGCTCAACTAGAAAATGATTGGAGCTCGTGTTATAGCTCAGCAGACTAAGCACTTGCTTAAGGAAGCATAGGGCCCAGGGTTTGATCAGATAAAGGCCCCACTTCTGGGCTTGTTGAGCTGGCAATGGAGTCCAGGCGTGGTGGCACATGCCTGTAATCCCAGTCCTGGGAGGCAGAAAACAGGAGGACCACTATGAATTCTGTGTAGTGAGACTCTGCACAAAAAAAAATAGAAAATGATTGGAATATTTTAACTTACCTCATTTTTTAATACAAGCAATATAAAAATTTTCACAGAATACTGTACTTGTTCATATAGTGTTGGCAGCGATGTTGCAATTTTTTGTCCAGTTATTCCTTATGTATTTATATATTCATTTCTTTATTTATTTTTGTAACAGGAATTGAACTCAGGACCTTGTGTATACCAGGCAGGTATTTTTCCACTGAGCTGCATGTGTCCCCAGCCTTACTTTCTGTTTTAAATGTGAGAGTTTGGACTAGTTATTATATTAAGTAACATACTCAACTTGTATATAAAAGATAAAGGTATATAATAGAATCACATCTTTAAGTTTCAATGATAGTAGTCCTTGTAATCTAACATTATCTAAATGGAAGTAAAATAAGTATAGAAATAGGACTTCTAGGATTATGTGGTTAAATGATATTGACTGACTTGTTTAAATGGGAGGCTTGTTCTAAAATAATGACTAATAACTCCAATTTCATAGAAAATAATATATCAAAATGAAAATATTTTACGGAGAAGTCTGTAACATTTAGTCAAACTATCAAAAATTCTGCACTTTAAAATTGTAACAAAATACAGGGTAGGGGATTTAGATCAGTGGCACAGTGCCTACCTGACAAATGTGGGGTCTTGAGTTCAATTCTCAGTATCAACCCCAAAATAGTTATCTAATTGTAAATTCTTTCATTTCTGCAGCTGGAAGTCTAAGAAGATCTAATGCTATACAAATGCAGGTATGCAGCAACATGAACATGAAATTAGTCTAAATTTATGCCACTGATGGTTTGAATTTGTCTCTTCCAAAACTCATGTTAATATTTAATCCTTCTTCAACAACATTCAGATGTGTGAGCTTTAAGAAATCATTAGATAAAGAACCCTCTACCTTCCATGTTGGAATTGGTGCCTTTATTAAAAGCTGTGCTCTGTCTTCTCTGCCTGCTTTCTCTGTTTCTCTTTGTGAGTGATTCTATACCATGTGTTGCTCTTCATCACATTATGAAGCAGTAAAAGGGGGTTCTACTGGATGCCAAAACCATGATTTTGGAGCTCATGGCCTCCATAACTTTGAGCAATAAAATTCTATACAGGATAAATTACTGCAATCTGTGGCATTCTGTTGCACCATCACAAAACAGAAGGCACCATCCAAATTAGAAAATGACCTCCTGAGAGAATCAAAGCCTCAGAAGCTTATTTCCCAGCACTACTAGTTCAATAGTATGGCATAACTACATTGAGTTCCACTGAAGAAGTGACACTTAGATCATCAAAGATCTCTTCCACTTATCCATATAATTTTTTCTTTATAAATTAAATTTCAAATTAGAAAAAGTATTTTTTAGACTTATTTGGCCGGAAGTGAATAACTTTTCTTTTCTCACACATGTTATCTGTTTAAAGTACTGAGCTGAGGTAAAGCAATGGTCTTGCCAAGGTATAAAAACATAAATAGACTATGGCTGGGACCTTAATGCTTGGCAAGGGCCTGTTCACTTGACTACTAATAGACTAAACATCTAATTTGAAAGCTTCCATCCTTGATTTCCAACTTGACCTTAGGATCCTGATAAATATCTTGCTTTTTGTGATTATGTTGCAGGACATTTCATTATAGAGTATATTTAGATCTTCAAAATGCTAAACACAATTATTAGGAATGTGGAGGTAAGAAGTACATTTTAATTTTAAAACAAGAACCTGACAAGATTTCCTTGCAGCAGTGTCTCTAGAGATGAGCAAGTTACTTTGGATGTATTATAAGAGCCAATATTTATTGAGTCTGATTTTATCACTACATACAATGATTTAGTTGTCCATCTCAATAGAATAAAGGGTGTGCAGATTTGTGTGTTACCTTATAAGGGTATAAGTGTGTGTGTGTGTGTGTGTGTGAGAGAGAGAGAGAGAGAGAGAGAGAGAGAGAAGGAAAAGAAAGAGGGAAGCAGGAGGAAACAGTGCTTATGTGTACAATCTCTTCAAAGTGCTATGAATTCACATATTTCAGACATATATATATATATGGCTGAAATATGTGAATTCATAGAGATATATATATATATATATATATATATATATATATCCATGTACAAAAACTAAAGAAAGAGGAGGAGAGTTTCAACCATATTGAGCATTATAAATCAATTCATTCATTGATTTTATTCATTAGGTTGTGTGAATTTTGTAACAGACCCCATTTAACTTGAAAATAATAGATGCCTTGTTAAACATGTATAAGTCTATAGTGAACACAGGTTCTTACAGAAATGGAAATGTTACTTTTCATGAGTTATACATTTCATATATGTCTGAGAATATTTTAACAGCTTTTCATTCTTTCTGTTTGTAGTCTTTATTTATCATAGTATGGCAAGATAGCAGTCACCCAAGAGTGATGGCTAAAAGTCAAATTCTAAATTAATAATGCTGATCTTTGTGTTAAGTAACTACACCTATCATCAACAATGGAGAGCATAATTAAAACATATATCTTTGTCTTTAATCAAAATCAGTTTTCTCAATAGTTTATATTCAAATGATTTGTTTATTCCCATGCAATATAATGAACAATTGAGCTTATTTTAAATAATCTATAGAAACAGCACTTAGAATGATGGGAAACCATCAAGATGCAGTGTCTGATCATGATAAATAATAATAAAAGAAATACTCATTCCACTCCCATAGTGTAATGACTGAGTATTTCAGAGCACATCCCCAATTCAGTAGAATTATAATCCCTTATAGGCTGAGAAACGAGTCACTGTTATTTTCAATTCATTGTTATGAAGCTGATGCTCCCAGCTCTAAGGCAAATCCCCTGCTATGGTTTGAAAGATTCAAATATCACATATGAGCCTGGAAACTGCATTTCCATACTCTTAAGTGTGGTATTGCTTCATTATTTTCGATCTTATATGAACTAGTAAAGAAATTAATGCTACTATTCCTCCTGTCCCCCGTCTTTTTGTCTTTCTTTCCCTCCGCATTTTAAAGGCCAATTCTTTTACTCAAGATTAATGTATTTTGACATTTTTCAAAGGTGTATCAGGTAGTACAAAAGGTATTTAAACAAAGTGCTAAACATTATACAACTCTAAGATTGTTTAAGAGTCATGAGTAGAAATTCTTAAAAATGAAGTGAAAGAAGAAGGAGGGATCCCATTCATAGGACAATGTTCTCCATCACTAATTCCCCTTGGGTCTATCGTGGTTTCTTAGTAGAGCACAGGTCTCATTACTGGAGTAGGGGGATGATGGAAAACTAGAAGACAGAAATTATTGTTGCTGCCACTCGTAGATTAGGTTGTCTGTCAAAGGGCTGGCTAAATAGCTCAGTGGACTAAAGGACCTACTAGCAAGTGCAGGGACCAGGGTTTCAATTCTTGTGCTGGCCCCACCCCCTGGCTGCACTGAGAGGGCGATTGAGACTGGGCATGGTGGCGTGAGCTGGTAATCTCAGCTCTTGGGAGGCTGTAAACAAGTGGATCACTAGGAGTCTGATCTAATAGTGAGACCCAAAACACTATGTAGACCCTTCCCTTAAATACTAAACAAAAAAAGAAATTGTCTATGGATATATGTCATGCATTGAAGCAGTTTGTATTACAACTGTGGCAATTTAAAAATAAAAAAAAGGATGCAAACCATAGGTTTGGTAGAGAAAAAAAAATCCTATTCAAAGGATGGAGTTGGCTTATTTCTGTCCATCAACCAAAATAGCTGAAGCATGTTGGTGCCATTGGGGCTCCTGGTGATACTCTCAATATTTATAGAAGTAAACTGCAAATCACCTCTAAGAAACAACCTCAAGGCCAGCGAGATAGCTCAGTGGACTGAGCACGTGCTTTGGAGAGTGCAGGGACCAGGGTTCTATCTCTGGTCCCACATATGGAGCCGGCCCAGGCTATGAGTCCAAGCTGTGCAGTGAGACCCTGTACCAAATACATAAAAGAAAAGAAGAAAGAAAGAAAGAAAGAAAGAAAGAAAGAAAGAAAGAAAGAAAGAAAGAAAGAAAGAAAGAAAGAAAGACACATCCTGAGTTTTTTAAGAACTACCCTTAAACTCCTTCAGCAATTTGACAGTTAATTCTATTTTTAACCACTTCTAGGTAAAGAGGTTCTGTGAAATCCAATAGCTGTTTTTCCATTTGTAAAA
This sequence comes from Ctenomys sociabilis, assembly GCA_004027165.1. Taxonomy (NCBI): domain Eukaryota; kingdom Metazoa; phylum Chordata; class Mammalia; order Rodentia; family Ctenomyidae; genus Ctenomys; species Ctenomys sociabilis. Next base: position 38,903 of record PVKA01018392.1, read on the forward strand.
AGAATTCTGGCCACCTCTGTAATACTGTCTTCAATCATTCAACTTCATCTAGAGTATTATTTCTTTCCTCTTAGTCACAATTTGAAATAGAGAAAAGCGTATCAATCGTGCTCTATAGAACCTGCAATTAGGCCAGTCATACCTGGGTTAATATTCTGTGTCAATTTTCAAATATGGAAAGAACTTTTGATAAGCACTGTACGGCATTAGAGGTTTTGAACACAGGCACAATTTGAGGCATTCACTAAAAATAAAAAAAGACATGCTACTATTACATGAAATCTTCAGATCACCATGCCTTGTAAAAGATAGCTGATTTTATGCATTGTTTTGCTTTTATGTTATGTGAAAGACACTTAATGTGCATTACATTTATGTACTCATAGACCTATGTATTCATTCTGCTATATTACTAAGTTTTAATTTTCAATCAACTCTACCCTACTGAGTATATGTATGGGTTAGGAAAAGTACTCTATTTCAGTGATTGAAGAAAATGGATAAACTATAGCTAACCCATCAGAAGCTCATGGCTTAGTGGGATATTGGGGTATTTTTTACTGCATGGGTCAAATCTTTTCAAAAGGAATGAGCTACATTTAAAGAGTGTATCACAAAAATAAGAGCAGAAAGTGTTCGCTAGAACTCCAGAGGCTGAAGCAGGAAGACAACCCAAGGTCACGGCCAGCCTGGACAACACAGCCAAAGCCTGTCTCAAAAAAGCGAGAATTAAAAACAAGCAAAGCAATAAATTCACAGCAAAAGAACTGAGTAACCACATTGTAAAACCTCAATTTCAGGATGGTAAAACAGATATTTAAATATTTTCAATGAAGTTGATAACATTAAATTATTTATTTTTGAATTTCTGTACCAAGTTTGACTGATAGGTTAACATATTCTGAGGAAGCAAGACACTAGGTAAAAGTGTGTGAATGTCATTTATATTTGTACATTCACTATTGCATGTCAGGTGTTCTCATTTATATAGAAATTAAAGGTTATGTGTTGCTTTGTCAGTTAATAAATGACATAAGCATACATGTAATTTATGTTTTATATATCCATTAATTTCAATTGAAAAGGGAAGAAAGTTATAATAAATGACATTAAATTATGATAGATAAAAAACTATATATCTCAAATTCATATACTGTACTCCTACCCCCAGTGAGACTGCATCTGAAGGTAGGGCTTATCTCAGTCTCTCATTGCTGGGACAAACACCCAACACTCAAATGAGGGAAGGAAACTTTAATTTAGCATGCACTTACAGGAGGTTTCAATCCATACATGGCTGGCTCCAAGGTAAAGTGGCACATGGCAGAGGGCAACCTTTCAGGGCAGCAGCAAAGAGCAAGAACACAAAGGGAGTAGCAACAACAGTTACACAGAGCAAGCCTGTTTCCCTTAGTTGTCTTCAGACTATCTGCCCCAGGCTGGGAGTATAGTATTCACACCCATAATTCCAGCAACAGTCACATCCATAATCCCAGTGGATCATGAGTAAATCTCAAACTCTAGAAGTCCCTAGCCCATGACTGCATGAGGCTTCAAGGGTGGGAGTGGGGTGGGGGACAACTAGACACAAACTATAACAGGGCCTTTAAGAAGGTGGCTAAATTTCAATAAGGCATAAGGTATGGACAAAATACAGTGGAACTGGTGTCCTCATAAGAGGAAGGACTGTCTTCCTCTTTTCATGCATACACTGACATATGATCCTTTGTGGACAGAATGACACATCCACAACAATCCAGGTGAGCCATCCACAACTAAGCAGGAGAGGTTTATTCAGGAAATAAGCTTGTTAGCATCTTAAAGCTGCATTTCTGTCCTCCAGAAACGTGAGAACATATAGTTAGGTTCTGTGAGTGACCCAGGCTGGGCTATTTTGTTTTGTGAGTCAAGATGGGCTAACATACAATGTTCATGATTCCAATAAGTAGTCTACAACATTCTCTATCAATACATACTCAACTACTGGTGAATTTCTGTTTGTGCTTTTAGAACTTTATGCATATAATCTCACCACAGCCTCAGACTAGTCTGAAAAGATCAGTCGCCATGTGATAGGATGGCATAAATAAATGTCAGATATAAAGGTTAGTAAATAAAGCATTGTTTGTAAGCACAGAATTCAAAACTATCATTAATTCTTATGAAAGCCTTCACCTTTCTTTTTAAGGATGTCTTTGTTTGAATATTAAGTTTTTTTAAACACTGTGCTGAACCTCATACTTCTCATACAAAAAGAAAGGAAAAATGGCAATTCAATGGAATTTTAAGTATTATTGAGCCAGGTGTGGTGGCACATGCCTGTAATCCCAGCACTCGGGAGGCTGAGGCAGGAGGATTATTGTGAGTTTGAGACCAGCATGAGCTACAAAGTGAGCTTAAGGCCAGCCTGAACTGCACAGTGAGACCCTGTCTCAAAAAGACAAAAAATCAAAAATAAATAAAGTAAAATAAAATATTATTGATAAAATGAATTCATGGTGTTTATCAATTGCTACAATTCTGTATCTGGAAGGAAAAATGAACCATATCAGGACAAAAGTATTACAACATTAGATATGATACAGTATTAAGATTAATTTTGGTAGCATAATCAAATTGCAAAAGATTTGGTTACCATTTAAACAGCTCATTGTATCAAATGAAAACTAAAATTTAAAACCTATAACATCCTTAAATAGATGCGCTAGAGATGAAAAAGAAAATATCCGTGAACATGAAGGGTTGAAATGTAATAAGGGTCCAAATGAGTTAGTGATGGCTATCATAAAAGTCTGGCAGGGCATTCTATTTACAATTTGTAATAAAACTGTCACACACTAAATTTATAAAAGCATTTATCTTAGAAAAATAAATGTATTTGCCAAGGGCAAGTTAATAACCTCTACAGTTCATTTGAATATATGGACAAAGAGATAGCTTGATTAATAAAGCATATAAGAAATGTATTGAGAAATATATAGGATGTGGTGACAATGAGCATCTCTCGGCAAGGTTCTGTGCTGTGAATTAACAGCGGGAACACGTTATGCATTCTCTGAAATACAAATCAATGTTGCTAATCACCAGCCTAACAAATGTGCACACAGAGAAAATTGTGTTCAAGTGTTCCATTTTCAGATACAATTAAAAATGTTGCAATTTAAGTACCAAAAAGAACATGTGGATTTTTAAAATACCTAATTGAATGTGCAGCTATCTGCCAAAGATTAAAAGTCCTTTGCTTATTTAAGGAAGCTAAGACAAAAGAATGTTATTCAGTTGCATGGGATTCTACAGAGCGACAGGAATGAAAGCACGCACAACCATTCCTCGAAATGCCAAATCAACACATTGGCAGTGAGAAAGCATCGTTTACATGCTGCATAGCTAGGTGATAGCACAGGAGGCTATCACAGCTGTCCTGAGTTACTCAAGTCACTTCAGCCACTTGTGTTTTTTTTTTCTCCAGGATGTTCATAAAAGATCTGTTCTCTTACTCTGCATGTTCCTTAAAATGTAGACGTAATCTTGATTGTGTGAGAATGTTTAGCTTTGTGCATTTTCACCAAATGTAATGGTACATAAAAAGAAAATGCTTAAGAGATACAAATTTTCTGGGGATGATATTTAGCTCTGTCCTATAAAGTGAATAAGTAACTGGACATAGTTATCTAAGAAAAATCATTTTTAGAAGAGGCAAGAAATATGATTTTCTCATGTGTCCCTGTTATCAATCCTTTTCTCTAAAGTATTCTTTAAATCCCACCTTGAAAACCCTCAGTTTCCAATGCATTATATGTATTTTTCTTTTTTTTTGGGGGGGGGGAGATTCGAATTAAAGAGTTTCTTTTTATTTTATTGAAGTACAAATAGCAATGAGACAGTTTCAAGACACATTACTAGGACGGATTTGATAAATTAATACATTGCAAACTGTTTTCATACTGTTTTGATATCGTACAAGGGTGCATACATCATATTATAGTTACAGAAAGTTGTATTCTTGAAGCACTTACTGCTGAAAACCGTATTTGTCTATAGTATTGATCCCTTTACAAATTCACATAAATTTTCTAATTGTAGAATTTTTATAAGCATTGTAACACTAATAGCTTAAAAACAGGAACAGGAAAACCTGATGTTATCTTACAGATTCTGTAAATCATTTTATTGAAAGAAGGTGTCATTTAACACTGTCCAGTACAAATTCTAGTACTTGGTCTTCTTGTTGAGTAACTTGAGTCTATACTTCCATTTTCTCTCTCTCTTTTAAGAGAATTTCAAATAATAATAATAATAATAGAAATGATACAGAATTTCACTAAACAAAATAATATGAATTTGATAGTATTTGGTGTATTGCGAAGTGTTGTCTTCAATTTGGTGTTGTTCAGTTTACCAGATTACCATTTTCTCTTTTGTCCAAAGGACAAATCTACCTCATGAAATTATTTGAAACTAGAATGAGTTTATGTATACATGAAGATTTGCAAACAATCCAAATATAAAAATCACATGAAAAGCAGCAGCTGTTTTAGCTGTCATTACATTCATTCAAATCAGCAAATACCCTCAAACTTTGAGTAACTTTATTATGCAAGGAACAAATAAACATCCAAAATATAAAACATATAATGGTACAACAGAAGCAAATATTTTAAAACAAGTGAACATTCATAGTACCATCCATGAAGTAGAGTAATTTGGGGTGACCATGGAAATATAAAAAGACAATGAAGAGGATTGACTGAGGATCACAGATCAAGCCAATAAGCTTATCAGATACAAAAGGTACATTTCTTGTTCTATAGGTCTTGCTTTATCTTGGTCTTAACCATCCAGCAGAAAAGTAGAAAAAGGAGGTATATAAAGTAGGGCCATGTTGAATGTGTCCTGAGCTGTGAAAGACTCAAGTCAACAACTTCTGTGGATAACCTACTACTATTGTAGACTGCTGGACTGTGTTGGATGGTTTTGCTGAATTCACACACCCACACATAGTAGGTAGATGCCAATGGAATACTCATCTCAAACAGGACTGAACAAAGAAAGGAGATACAGAGGAAGGACTGTATCTGCATACACAGTATAATTAGGGATAGTGTACAACTACTTTTTCTTAAATCCATGAGAAGAAAGATTTATA
>PVKA01018393.1:0-12873 GCA_004027165.1 Ctenomys sociabilis
GGGGGGGGTTTTTTTTTTTGAGATGCCTAGTCTCAACTGCCATTTTAGCATGCCCTGGGGGTAGGGTTGGCTTGGCAGGCCTGGGGATCAAACCCTCAGCCCCTGCACCTGCTTACAGGCACTTTAATCTGCTGAGCTATTTGGCTGGCCCCAGTTAATGGAATTGAAGATGTACTTTTCTAAAAACATACCAAGAAAATCCCAGGTTCCCGCCAGCTCCAGTCCTGCCAAAAAAAGAAAATCCCAGGTCCCAATGGATTCACTGCCAAATTCTACAAGAATTTTAAGGAAGCTTTAATACTAATACCCCTCAAACTCTTTAATGAAGATGAAATGGGAAGAGTACTTCCAAAGTCATTTTAAGAAGTTAACTTTATCCTGATCACAAAACCAGAATAGGATTCAATAGAAAGAAAAGTAGCTGGGGAGACAGCTTGGCAACATGAGTGCCTATACAGAAAACACAAGATCCTGAGTTCGATTCCTGGTACAGAAAGAAAAAAAGGAAGGAAGGAAGGAAGGAAGGAAGGAAGGAAGGAAGGAAGGAAGGAAGGAAGGAAGGAAGGAAGGAAGGAAGGAGAAAAAGAATTCAGTCCCTAGTACAGGAGGAGGAAGAGGAGGAGGAGATGACAACAATGATGACAACTATGGGTCAATCATTTTAACAAATAAAGACATGAAAACTCTTAAATACTGGCAAATAAACTACAATAAGCTGATGGGTATAGTGCACACCTGTAATCCCAGCACTCAGAAGTCTGAAGCAGGAGGACTGCGGTGAGTTTAAGGCCAACCTTACCTACATAGCAAAATCTTTTTTCAAAAAAAAAAAGGCATCTAAAAGATACATAATGATCAAATTAGATTCATCCCACGGGTGCAGAAATGGCAAATCAATAAATGTAATATATCACTGAAAGCTTTCACTCTAAAATAAGGAACAAGGCAAGGATGTCTACTGTCATCATTCTTACTGAATACTATTATGGCAACATTAACCAGGGCAATTAGACAATAGAAAGAAAAAAAAAGGAATAAGGATAGGAAAAGAAGTAGTTAAATTGCCATTGTTTGTGGATGATGACACTCTATATAGAAGACCTCAAAATCTCCAAAAAGCCTACTAGATCTAATAACCAAATTCAGTAGCACAGCTGGAAAAAAGTCAACATTCAAAAATCAATAATCTTCCTATATATGAATAATGAAGTCACTGAGAGAGAAATTAGGGGAAAAATACCTTTCACAACAGCATTCACAAATGAAATAATGAGAGATCAATTTATAAAGAAGTAAAAGATCTTTACTCTGAAAACTACAGTACTGTGAAAAAGGAGATTAAAAAGGATATCAAAAAATGTAAAGAAATCCTTACTTTTGAGTAGGAAAAACAATATAGTGAAAATGTTATACAGATTTAATACAATTGCAATCAAAATTCCCGCAGCATATCTCTCAGAAATACAAAGAATAATCCTAAAATTAATTTGGAACCAGAAGAGAGATAGAATAGCAAAAGCAATTCTGGGCAATGAAGGGAAGAGGCACTACAATGCCTAACTTGAAATTATATTTCAAAAGTACTGTAATAAAAACAGTATGGTATTAGCAAAATAAATAAACAAACTAGAGGCACTAGTTTACAGGCACTTAATCTGCTAAGCTATTTGGCTGGCCCCAGTTAATGGAGGATCAATGGAACAGATTAGAGGATGCAGAAACAACTCCACATATACTTGCAACCTTATCTTTGACAAAGAAATCAAAAACATTTACTGGAACAAAGAGAGCCACTTTAACAAATGGTGTTGGGGAAACTGCCTTTCCACATGCTGAAGATTTACAGTAGACCCATATCTTGAAATGGATCAAACACCTAAAGATTAAAATAAAAACACTAAATCTACTGGAAGAGAGAAATATCTTTCCTTTTTTTTAACATATTCTAGATGTTAGTCCTCTGTCCAAGGAATAGCTAGCAAGAACATTTCCAATTAGGTAGGCAGTCTCTTCACTCTTAGGTGGTTTTTTTTTAGGTTTTTTTGTTATGCAGAAACTCTTGAATTTGATATGAATCCGGAGCCGGGGAGATGGTTCAGATGCTTCCCTGGCAAGCACAAGGGCCTAAGTTTAATCCCCAGTTCCACAAAATAATTAATAATAATAATTTGATATGAACTCTTATTGATTCTCAGTACTACTCTCTTTGCAACTGGAGTTCTTGCCTATGCATATGTCTATGTCTTCAAGAGTTTTACCTCTTTTGTCTTCCAGCAGATTGTTAATGTTTTGGTATTTATATCTTTGAAATAGACCCCTTCCCAATAAAACACCCAATCAAAAATGGGCAAGTGAAATAAACAGAAATGGCAAGAAGAACAAGAGGTTGCAGATGGCAGAGGCAAGGAGAAGAAAGTGGATGGGAAAATCAAAGGAAAAAGAAGGAAACAGAGTTTTTGAAGGTCACAAACAGAGTTTTGAAGGGATGAATAATTTGAAGGAGTACAGAAAGGAGGGAGGGATAGGGGATAACCAAAATCAGTTTCTGTGCTATGTATATGCACATACTCATCATGGAAAATGTGACTATTACATATCGCAATCACATGCTAATAAAAAATAAATTTTTAAAAAGGTGAAAAAGAGAGTAGATAGAATTTTTTTTTTTTTTTTTTTTTTTTTTTTTTGGCAGTACCTGGGATTGAACTCTGTGCTTGCTAGGCAGGCTATCTCCCCAGCCCAAGACAATTCTTGAAGACATTTGGGTAGGCAAAAACTGCATGAAAAAATCCCAGCTGCACTGGAACAAGCACAGAGAATCAACAACTGGGATCTCATCTTACTAAAAAGTTGTTGCACAGCAGGAGAAACCATTAATGGAGTGAAGATACAACCCAAAGTGTGGGAAAATGTTTTGCCAGCTGTTGCTCAAAAGCCTACTATACAGATTATATAAAGAACTCAGAAAAATCAGGCTCCTGAATTTAAAAACTAAATCCAAAAGTAGACATCTGAAATGAATGGACACTTCTCAGAATAAGAAACAATATCAACAAGTAAATATATGAACAAAACGTTCAACATTATTGGTCATTTGAGAAATGCATATTAAAAGAACACTGAAATCTCATCTCTCCCCAGAAGGAAATGGTTATTTTCAAGAAATAATAAATGCTGGCAGGGCTGTGGGAGAAAACATATCCTTCTCCACTGTGTTAGGAATGTAACCACTGGTACAATCATGTGGATATCAGTATGAAGATTCCTCAAAAACCTAGGGCTAGAGGTTCCATTCAACCAAACTATTCCTCTTCTTGGTATATTCCCAAAAGAATTAAAAGCATCAGGCCTCAGCAATATATGTGCACTCATGATTATAGTAGTAGTTTGTAACAACTAGATCTTGGAAATAGGGCTGAGGAAACAGCTCAGCAGCATAAGCTCCTGTCTGGCATGTGCAAGATCCTGAGTTTGATTCTGGTTACCGCAAAAAAAATCTTAGAAACAGAACAAGGGCCCATTGAACAATGAATGGATAAAGAAGATGTGGTTGGGTTTTTTTCTTCATTTTAGCCGTTTTTAATTAAAAGTTGCACTGAGGAGGACTTTATTCCTGCATCTTCTCAGCTGTTTCTTCCTTGCATTTGCCCTTTTCCTTTCCTACTTGGCAAGACTTGGCTTTCCATTCCAGGATCTTATTGCAGTCTTTGTCTAGTATTAGCCTGGTGATAACTACCTTACTGGGGTGAATGCCCACGTGGACAATTGTGCCAATCGCCTTTTCCCACTGCACCTGTTCAATGCAGACGACATACTTCTCCCTGTAAACCTGGACTACTCTGACTTCTGCTGACTTTTATAGTGTCCTCCCACAACCTGAACTTCATCATCCTTTTGGATGGGCATAGAGTGAACATTGTATTTCTGTCTCAGCTCTTGGGAAAGACAAGAAATAGTTTTCCTGCAAATGTGGGAAAGCGCACTGAAATGCCTTTTACGTTTTTTGCTTTGTTCAGAAGTCACAAAAGAATTGAACTTCATTTTGGCCACTGCAATTCCAGTGATGGCCACAAAAGTAAAGAGGTCTCAAGATGAGGTTTTCTGATACACTGGAGTGCTACTCTGCCATACAAGATAAGCTTGAGGCAGTTCTAGATATATGGATAAACCTTGAGACAATAAACTTAAGTGAAATAAATCAAATATGCATGTTCTAGTACCACATGGAGTAAGGACCAAAATGTATAAGATACTGGGAAAAGGGAAGAAAATGTTCAAATGAGAAAAGAACAAAAGAGAAGGAATGAGAAAGGAAAGGAAAGGAAAGATGGAAACAAAGCGTTTGTAAATGAGGGGAAGAGGAGTTGAAGGGAACACAGGATTGGGAAAAAGAACCAAGTTATGTCATGCACAAGTACAAATTCCCCTATAATAAATGTGACAATTATGTACACTAAAATATATTAATAAATTAATTTTTAAAAATTAGATTTTTCAAAAGAATCAAGGGCAAAAATCACATAACCATTTCAACTGCCGCAGAAAAAGCCCTTGACAAAATCCAACATCCATTCATGATAAAATTCCTAAAGAAAAGAGGTATATATATAAAAGCTAAGGACATTCAAGGTCAAAAAAAAAAAAAAGAGGTATAGGAGGATCATATCTTAATCTCATAAAAACCCGTCATGAGAAACCAATGGCTAACATCACACTAGATAGAAGCTTAATATTTTCCTTCTAAAGTTAGAAATAAGACAAAGATATCTGTTCAAAATAGCCTGATCAATCAGTCTAGAAAAAGAAATAAGAGATATGTATAGAAAGGAAAGTCAAATTATCATTATTTTCAGTTGACATAATTCTCTAAACAGAAAACAAAAAAGAAAAAGAAAATCCATCAAAAGACACATAGAATTCAATAACCAAATTCAGTAGCATAACAGCATACAAAGTCAACACACATAAACCAGTAGCGTTCCTGCACACAAATAATAAACTCAGTACAAGAAAAGTTAGGAAAATTATGCTTTTCCCAATAGCATCAAGAAAAGTTAGGGGCCGGGGAGATGGCTCAGTAGAATACATGCTTCCCTGACAAGCACAAGGGCCTGAGTTCAATCCCCGGTTCCGCCAAAAAAGAAAAATAAAAATTAATCATCTTAGGGAATAACCTAACCAAGGAAGTGAAAGACTTCTGCAATGAGAGCTAGAGTACTCTGAAGACAAAAAAAAAAAAAAAAAAAAAGAGAGAGAGAGAGAGAGAGATTAAAGAGAACATTAGAATATTGAAAGATAGCCCCTGTTCCTGGATAGGCAGAAACAACATAGTCAAAATGGCCATGCTTCCAAATAGGCATACAAATTTAATTCAATCCCAATCAAAATAACAATAGCATTCCTTGAAAAGCTAGAGAAAACAATCCTAAAATTCAAAATGTACCTGAAAAGACCAAGAATGGCAAAAGCACCCCTGAGTAGCAAGAGCACAGCAGCAGCCATCCAATCCAAGACTTAAAGTTATACTAAAAAGCTACAATGATAAAAATAGCATGGTACAGGCCAAAAAAAAAAAAAAAAAAGACATGAATCAATGGAACAGAATAGAGGATGCAGAAACAACTGGAGGCACATTGAGCTACCTGATTTTTAACAAAGGGATCAAGAACATACACTAGAGGAAAGATATCCTCTATAACAAATGGTGCCAGAAAAACTGGCTATCCACATGCAGATGATTGAATCTAGACCCTTATCTGTCAACAAGTACTAAATTAAAAACAAAATGGATCAAAGATTTAAATATCAAAATATTAAAAAAGTCTATTGGAAGATAAAATAGTTAAAGACAGAAATGTAGGCAAGGACTCTCTAAAGAAAACCCCAACTACACAAGTAATAATACCAAAAACTAACAAAAGAAGTCGTATAAAATTTAATTCTGCACAGCAAAAGAAACAATGAAAGAATGAAAAGACAACCTATAAAATTGGGAGGGGGGAATTGCTAGTGATTCTCTGTACAGAGGACTCACAGCTAGAATATATAAAGAACTCAAAAAAAGACCACTTCCCAAATAAAAGACCCAGTCACAAAATGGGCAAGTGAAATGACAAGACACTTCTCAGAAGAAAAAACATACAAATGGCCAATAAATACACAGGAAAAAAAAAAAAAATAGCTCAACATCTCTGCCACCAGAGAAATACAAACTAAAACAGCACTGCAATTTCCTCTTACTCCATAAAGAATGGCTATTGCCAAGTAATTAGATAACATCAAATGCTGGAAAGGCTGTGTGAAAGAGGAGCCCTTCTACAGTGTTGGTGGCAATGTAAACTAAAATATGGAAATCTGTGTGGAGACTGCACAAACAGAGTAACTAAATCAAGAAATCCCATTTGACCCTGCTATTCCCCTTCTAGGTATCCTCATGAAAGAGTTAAAGACACCATATCACAGTGATACGCCCATACCCATGCTCATAACAGCACAATTCACAATAGCCAAATCTTAGAAGTAGCCCTTAACAGATTAATAGATAAAGAAGAGGTGGCATTAATACATAATTGGATACTACTCTGCCATAAAGAAGTATAAACTTGAGTCATTGGTAGGAAATGCATATTTTGAGTTTCTCATATAAGAACAATAAAATATGGATAATTGGAAGTAGCAAGATAGATTTCTTGCATGTGGAAAAGGAGTGGAGAGGAAAAGGAAGGGAAGGGTAGGGGATAAAATAAAATAATTAGGATGCATTATGTACATGTACCAACTCCCCACAAAATAATCTGATCACAGTGTACCACAAACATTTGCTAATAAAAAAGAGAGACACCATGTCACATCTTTTAAGTGTGATGATAAGGTCCAGGCCCCATACAAAGTCCAGACGATGGGTAAAAGGTTAGAACAATCACAAGATCTCAAAACACTAAACAGAGACATCAGCCAAAGAAATAAACAGAGACCTATTGATCTCTGAAGGTACAACAGTGGCCTCAGAGAAAGGAAAGTATTATCCTTAAAAGACCAAGTTATTCATATAAACATAACCTGAGACCTCAACTGCCATCTTGGTACTTGCCTGCCTTCATGCTTGAAGCTCAATTTCTCTCTCTCTCTCTCTCTCTCTCTCTCTCTCTCTTCCCTCTCTCTCTCTCTCTCTCCCTCCCTCCCTCCCTCCCTCCCTTATCATTTTGCAATAAATTCCACCTGTATTCTTTTAAGAAAAAAAAAAAGGTGTGTGCCAGAAACCAGGATCAGAAACCAAATATATATTTATTTAATTGGCAACAACTGTCCCATTTTTAAACAATTTCACCAAGATACAGTTTACATAACAGTAAGTATAAATTTCATCAACTTTGGGTAAATTTACAGAGTTGTGCCAGGTTAGAACATTTCATACCAAAATAAAACCCTTACGTTACATTTCTGTGGTCCCCCAATGCCACCTCTAGTTCCAGGCCATTGATAACCCACTCTCTGTCTCTACAAATCTACCGTCAGGACATTTTGTAGCAATTAAATCACATGAGAAGTGGCCTTTTATATCTGGCTTCTTACACTGGGGGAAAAAAAATGCTTCTAAGGTATACTCATGTTGCACCATGCATTAGTAGTTTGTTCCTGTTGATTGCTGATCAGTATATTATTGTTACTACACATTTCCTTTCAAGTTCATGGACATTTCGAGTGCTTGCACTGTGGTTAATATGAATTCTACTGTGAAAATCCATTCATAGCATTTTAGGTTACAGATGTTTTCACTTTCTAGGGTTGATATATAAAAACAAAACTACTAGATCAACCTTTTTTTTTTTTTTTTTTTTTTTGTATTTTAGGGAAGGGTCTACAGGTGTTCAGGGTCTCACTACTAGATCGGACTCTTAGTGATCCGCCTGTTCACAGGCATGCACCACCATGCCCAGTCTCAATTGCCACCTCAGCATGCTTCAGAGGCGGGGCCAGTACTGCAGGCCTGGGGATCGAACCCCGGCCCCTGCACCTTACAGGCACTTTAATCTGCTGAGCCCTTAGATCAACTATTAAATGATTTTACTCTTTAAGAAAGTGCCAACATACTTTATAACTGATGCCCATTTCACAGTTCTATGGCAATATATGGTAGTTAGCTTTCCCCCTGCTCTCCAACACATGGCAAGCTGAGTCTTTCCATTCATGCTGAGCCACTCTACAGGTGCACAGCGGTTTCAGTTTTTGTGATTAGACACGCGTTTTCCAATTGCCTAATACACTGAGCACATTCCCCTGTGTGCACTGGCCCTTACAGGTCTTCTCTGATGAAATGTCCATGCAAGTCTTCTGTCCATTTCTTAATGGGTTGTCTTTTTATTTGTGAGTTGTAAGAGTACTTTTTATATTCTGCTAAAAGCCTTTTAGCAGATATTTGACTGAAAAATACTATATTTTTAAAATTATGTCTTTGAGGACAGAAGTTCTTACTTTGGTAATACCCACCTTTACTGCTACTGTTTGTGCTCTTGGTTTTCTAAGAACTATCCCTAAAATTAAGTCACATAAACTTTCTCCTATATTTTCTTCTTAAATTTAGGTCTAAGATCCATTTATACCTAGTTATGTATGAGGTAAGGCAAGAACCTAAATCCATCCTTCTGCATGTGAAATGAATATCAGGGAGCTATTCTCAAAGTCCTTTCATTAAGGGGTTGAAAACTTTTGTCCAATGGTTTAAAAGCTGCCTGAATCTATCGCACTGTAAAAGCACTGTCAGAATATTGTACAGACATATAGTCTCAATTACCAATGGAGATTTCAGGAACCATACGTTAAATATCACATTTTTAAAATTCCCTTAAATGCCTGAATGATCACTCATTTCAGAGCCATGTTGCATACTCTTACTATTATTTTCAGTTGTTTATTTACACCATTGTCCAGCAGGTCCTGACTCTCAGGGCCTACACCACAGACCAGTGATGGCATAATGAACAGCTCTGTCCCTGCTGCAGGAAGGGGAAGAGAGAGCAGCAGATATTATGGTCCAGTGGAATCCAAAAGAGAGAGGCATGAACAACATGCAGGAAGAGGAAGAGGAAGGAGGGAACTCCCTGCTCCTGCAACCACCCAGCTGATAACCAGCAGGAGGGGCAGGAAAGTACAAAGGCAAAGTATACAGCATGAGTGAGCAAGGCACTCAAGCAAACCAAGGTTTCTGGCTCCAGAAAGAAGATGTGGGACTGGGGAGATAGCTTGGTAGTCTAAACACCTGCCTGGCAAGTGTAAGGCTCCATGTTCAATCCCTTGGTACCATATATCATGCCAGCCCTGCACCAAGCTGGCCATCGAAAATGGGTATGGTGGCACATGCCTATAATCCCAGTGCTGAGGAGGCTGAAGCAGGAGGATCATTGAGTCTGAGCTATGCAGTGATACCTGAAGAAAAAAAAAGGAGAGAGGGAGGAAAAGCAAGCAAGCAAGCAAGCAAGACAGAAGATGCATCCCATGAAAGAGACAGGAGGACAGACAGGAAGGATTGAGTTCAGGGAGCCAGAGACAGGCTAGCTCACTACAGGACTGAAGTGGTAGAGGCTAGGGGGCTAGAAGAAGGAATGCGAGGCTCCTACCATGAAGCCCACTAGTCCCTGGAAATTCTATTCATGACACTTTCTCAAAGTAGCACTAGAACAATGCCCAAGAAGAGCAAGAGGTTGTTTGGGGTCTGTGCTGGTTATTGGCCTAAACTGGAGCAACCTGTAGTTTATTCAGTCCTGACATATGCCAGGCACTGGCATTGCAACAAAGATAAATATAATGGATCAACAGGAAAGCACATTCTGGAAAGTTCTTACTAGAAAAGCTGATCTGAGGTGATTAAATGTGCTCTATCCTGGAGCCTTTTGGAGCTGACACTCTCGTGGAAGGAACAGGATTGACAACAAATACATGGTCAAAGAAATGTGAAGTTGAGCAAGCACTTTACAGGGAGTGATCAGAGAAGGGGATGAAGAAGGATGCCTGAGTAGAAACCTTGAGCAGTGTCCTGTAAGTCAGACTCAACTGGCATGAATGAGCAAAGGGACGGAATCTGTGATCCAGGACAAAACCGAGGGATGCTAAAGTGGCAGACGGGCCAGTCCTCAGCAAGGCTCCACTCCCAGACTCTCCCTCAGCAGGTCTCCCAAAAGCTGCCACTGCTCCTGCAGCTTTGTACCTTCCACCAAATGCTGCCAAGAGACGACTGCCCTTCTAGTCCCAATTAACTCAGCCATAAGGCCTATCAGTGAGCCTTGCTATCCCTGACTGGCCCGACTTTTGTAGAGTAAGTTTTTAGGAGAGGCATTTACAGAATCAGCCATAAAGGATGGGTCAGTTTCTCCAAAGTTGCCTTCCTAGGAGAAAAGTAAAGATAATACTGGGAAGAAAGAAAAGAGAGAAGATAGGTTCTAAGGACAGATCTTGCAGCTACTCTAAATAGAATGCAAGCATCGGAAGAGTAAAAGGCAATCAGGCTAGGGGAGCACTTGTTATGGGTAAAGATGGAAGGTGTTCTGAGCTGGAACAGACAGAAGGGCAGCTGGCATGGGTCAGGTGTAGTGGGCTCTGCACTATTCATTAAATTCACAAATGCAGACTAAGGCTAATGCTCCTTCCATTAAGTGTACTCAGAGTTCCAGAAGTAGTTTAAAATTTTAAATTATGCTAAGGAAATCAATCTTAAATGTTTTAAACAGACTTTCCTGATACTACACTACAGTCCTGGAACACATGAAGCATTTCCAGGACCAGGTATCCTGGTCTTCCCAACATGCCATGGTCATCCTGATGCAAAATGCATGGACACCATTCCCCTTTGGCCACAGATGCACCCCACATAGAAGGTGTGAGGGCTAGTTTGCCCCAAGGAACTGAGTTACCTCAGCAAATCACTTAGTGAGCACCAAGGAAAAGCAAGTGAACCAAGGAATAGCAACACAATCAGAAGGCACTAAGTTTCACATAAAAGAGTTACAATTCATAAACATATTGAAAACATTATCCAACCTTGCAATTACCAAAAAAAGTAAAATTAAAACAACACAACATTTTATCCATACTGTATTAGCAGCACTACTCCCCCTCCTCCTCTTCCTCTCCCTTCTTCTTCCTCCCCCTCCTCTTCCTCTTCTTCCTCTTCCCCCTCCTCTTCCTTCTCTTCCTTCTCCTCCCCCTCCTCTTCCTCTTCCTCTTCTTCCTCTTCCTCTTCCTCTTCTTCCTCTTCCTCCTCCTTCTCCAGTCACAGAGGAGGAAGATGACCCATTTAGGAAGGCCTGAAAGGACATCTCTTGGGTGCCACCACAGCAGAGAAGAGCAGGGAAGAATGACATGGATGGAGAGTGTGCTCAACCACAGCAGATGCTGGTGACAAAGCAAAGAGGAGGAGGGGAGGGAATGACCCCTGCTTCAGAAAATGGCCTCAGCATGCAATAGGAGAAAAGCACCCAGTGGAGGGGGCAAGAAGGCCTGGGAGGGCAGGAAATGGGACTGCTAAGGACACCTGCAGACACTCAGGAGAGGGTCTGTTCCAAAGATGAAGGCTTTTTGGTTGTCTGGTGAGAAATGTGATGACCATGACACACCCACACACAGGACGGACCAGTGCAGTGAGAAGAAGGGCAGCAGGGGAAGAGACACAACACAGCAGACCACTTCCTGCCTGGCTGCCCCACCCCTTGTGACATTCTTCAGCAAAACCACAGGGGCTACCTGCCCACTAGAGTCCACCACCTCCATTCCAGCATGTCCTTTAAAGCATAGCACAGAACAAAATCATGCAGGTTTGGGGGAAAGGTACAGGAAAGTGAAGAAAGTGCAAAGAGGGAGTTGCTGTGCAGAGCCACACTCTACATATCCCGATGAATTCCAACTTGGGCTCCCATACACAGAGCAAGATCACTGACACCTGCTGGCTGAGAAATAACCTTCATATAAGGAGGTCTCGTTCAGGTTAAGCAATTCTTTAATGAACTTCCCTTCTCAAAAGCATGCTAATGAGAGCCCAGAAAAGAAAAGTAATGTCTGTTGCAGTCTCTGCAGGATATGTCCCCACCAGGATGTATGAGGAAACAGACACTGAAATCTGCTCTGAAAACTGTTTCTGCAGAACAAACTTTGCCTTCTTTCAAAACAACTGTAGGACATAAAAAAAAAAAAAAAGTTCAACATCTCTATTAGCAAAATGCATATTAAAGCAACACAGAGATTGCATCTTACTCCAAAAGAAAAGCTATTATCAAGAAATCATAGAACAATAAATGCTAGTAAGCCTGTGAGAAGGAACCACTGTAGATCATTGGCAGGACTATAAACTGTAGTGGGAGCTCTGTTCACAAACAATTCCTTCCATGATTCTGATCACAAACCAAGGTGGACAAGAACCAAGTCAAAATCAATGATTATGTTCAAGTTTGATGTTATAGAGAAATTTGATTTGGTTCTCATCCAGTTTAATTTGTGACCAGTGCCAGGAGAGAACTGAGTCTGTGAAATGAGGTACCATTGCATCCACTCTGAAAATCAATGTGAAGACTCCTCAAAAACTAAAATAGGGCCATGGATAGCTCAGGGGTCAAAGCACCTGCCTAGGCGAGAGCAAGGACAGGGTTCAATCCCTGGTACCACATGCTATGCTGGTCCTGCCCCAGGGACACCAACCCAACCACCAAGACCAGGCATGGAGCAATACCTCCCCAGCTATTCCCCGTCTAGGTATCATGCCAAAAGAGTTAAAGACATTGTGTTATGTGCACACCCATGTTTATAGCAGCACAACTCATAATAGCTAAAGCTTGGAAGCAACCTGTATGTTCATCAACAGATGAATGGGTGCCGGGCGTGGTGGCGCAT
>PVKA01018393.1:12973-28107 GCA_004027165.1 Ctenomys sociabilis
AAAAAAAAAAAAAAAAAAAAAAAAAAAAAAAAAAAAAAAAAAAAAAAAAAAAAAAAAAAAAAAAAAAAAAAAAAAAAAAAAAAAAAAAAAAAAAAAAAAAAAAAAAAAAAAAAAAAAAAAAAAAAAAAAAAAAAAAAAAAACAGATGAATGGATAAAGAAAATGTGATATTTATGCACAGTGGAATACCACTGTGCCATAAAAAGGATAAATCTGAGTCATTTGTAGAAAAATAACTTGAGAAAATTGTAAGTGAAATAAATCAGACACATAAGCTTAAATGTTTTCTCTCCTATGAGAAACCCAAAATATTAATGATGAGCAAAATGAAAGGCAGATAACAGGAAATAGCAAGATAGATATTTTGCAAATGAGGAGTCTTTTCTTGCTGCTGAGACAAAATAGTTGGCACCCAGAGTGAAAGGAAGAAAGGTGTGCCGGCTCACAGTGTGCAGGGGCTTCAGGCTCCAGCCTGCTGCTCCAGGGAAAGGCGGCGCACAGAGGGGCAGCACAGAGCAGACACAGCCCACGGCAAGCAGGCAGGCCCAAGCACATCAGCCCTCTTGCTGTCCCTTACGCTGCATGCAGGCTGCACACCTGAGGGCAGTGCAGCACACACACCCCAATCCTAGCCAGAGCTCTGCCGGCCCAGTCAGGAGGCTGATTTAGTGATCACACGCCCTTGATCTCAGCATCACACGCTCTAGATTCAGCCACCTCTGTAAAGTACCATGACTTCATGAGGCATTACAGGGACATCTAGGCATAAGCCATAACAGAAAGGGACCAAAACATGGTGATCTGGGCTCGATCCCTGGAACCACATGCCATGCCAGCCCTGAACCACAGAGTGCATGCCTATACTCCCACCACTGGGGAGACAGGAGGATCACTACAAGTCCAAACTGTGCAGCAAGAGCCTGTACCAAATACATAATAAAAGATTTAAAAAAAAAAAAAAACTTAGTGGGGAGGGGGAGGATGGGAGGGAAAGAGGATGAAAAAGGGACTAAGAGGTGCTATATACATGTACCAGCTCCCCACAAGAAATACAATGGTTATTTACTCACAAAAAATAAAAAATAGAATAAAATTCATATATTTAAAAAATTACAGGAAATATTCTTGGTATCCTTTCCTAAGAACCATATGTGGCTGCTTTCACCTTCTATCGGGTTCACTCTGACAGAGACCAGCAGTCCCTGACTGGAGAGTGACCACTAACCAAGACCTATCAGCCCACCGGAGGGGGCGGACATTTGACCTTCTGCCAGTTAGTCATCACCACAGTCACTATCCACCTAGTCCACAAGCTCTTACATACTGCTATGTGTGTCAGGTCTTGTCCGAGACAAAAGAATCAGGATGCCAACGATAGGAAGACAGAACATAAGGAACAGCTGCTCACATAGCCTGTGGGAGACACGGCCAAGCAGCCGGGTGAGGGTATTTGCTATCCTGGAAGAGACCCCACAAGAAGTGCCACTTGCACTCACTTGAAGCATGCCATGTAGGGCTCTGGGGCAGAAATAGCCTGGCCATTAATGTCAAAGAACCCAATGGCACAGAAGGGAGCAGAAGACAGAGAAAGTCTGGAGAGGAATAGGCCTATGAGCCACAGTGTCTTAGCTGCTTTTCTCAGTGTTGAGACAAAATTTCTGACACTTAAACAGGGCAAGTTTAGTTAGTTCAGTTTATAGAGATTTTAGTCCATAATTGGCTGGCTCCAGGGAAGGGTGGCACATGGTGGCAGAAGACAGCAAAAGCAACAAGAGAACACAAAACAAGCCTCTTTCTGTCCATTATATTTTAGCCAGTTTACCGGGATTAGAGCAGTGTCAGTCCAGCAATGACTCAACCCTAATCTCACCATAGCACTACAAATTCATCACACACACTAGATTCAGTCACCTCCAAGAGGGCCCAAACAGAAACAGAATGGCCACACATATAAGAAAGGTCCCAGCCTCTGTGGTGAGACAGCACATGCCAAGGTGCAGACTTCAACAACCAAGAGGACAAAAATGCTGAGAGTACAAGAGGCAAGGTAGAGTGTACAAGGAAGAGGTATATATATCTTCCAGCCCTCAGGGCTCATTCTGCTGCTCCCTATTTCTCTCAGGGTCTTGTTTAATTACCTTGGGCAAAAGACCCACCAAGCTCAAACTCAGAATGGTATTAAGTCTACCAAGGAAAACCATACCATGTCAAGGAATCACCATGTCACCATGTAAGCATTTCTTTGCACCAGGCAAGGTGTCATGCACTCAGGTGTGTCATCCCTAACCCTCATGACAACCCTCAAAGCAAACACAATTACTCAGGCTGAGAGGCCTTCAAGAAAATACCCTCTCTCTGCCATCCTCCAGCAAGATCCTCCGGCAAAATATTGTATTATGAGCAACAATACAAAAAGCAAATGGAAATGCCTATGACCTTAACAAGGAAGGCCCAAGCAAGCATAAAATTTAGATTTTAACAATAGAATACCTATATCCAAAAACAAAAACATGGCCTTTTCCACCATCATTGCATGCTGATGCCACTCCAAGGACAGGTGCACAAGCTCATTCATTGGCCCCTCTAGTCTCTGTGGTGCTTTTGTATGCCTTCATCTACCTTCCCACTGTGGCATCAGCATGAGTGCCTACAGTAGCTAACTTATAGTAGCATGTTCTGCATGCAGGGAAACCTTACTCTCTCATTAGGGGCTGTTGATGTGAACCATTCAACATGTTTCCCTAATTTCCCCACCTTGTTCCTTCTTCAAATTACAAGATATCAAAGCAGAAAGTCTTGCATCTTCAACAGGGAGTTGTGTCAGCAACACTCAACAGCCAGCACAGGGATCAAAATCAGGCCAGACCTGACCTCAGGCAGCAGTTTGCAGAGCCCCTCTCAAAAGCCTGATTCAAAGTCACAGAAGAAAGTCCAGAGTAGCCAGTTAGAAGAAATAGCAAGCCAGCAACACAGCAGCATGTGGGCACCTTGAGGCACCTGTCCAGGCACAGGTGAAATCTCCTGTCCTTAAGGAGCTGACAGGCCAGCTGAGTGGGTGCAGGAACCAGCACACCCCAGCAAGCCCAGTGTGGTAGGGGCTCTGGCAGCAGCAGCAGGCACAGGGCACATAGGAAACCACAATGTCACAATGACCAGGACATCATGCACAAAGGCAACTGGGTGGAAATGCTGGTGGGTTTGAAGGGCTGTCAGGAATGTTGCTGGGCTAAACACAGGAAGAGGATGAAAGTACAGACAGACAAGACTGCAATCCTGAGCCCCCCACAGTCAAGAACTCTTCCTCTGTAAAATGTTCACATGCAGCTCACCTGGCCAGGTGTAAATGGAAACCCAAGAGGGTGACAGCTCCATTAACCCCCTGCCATGAAGGCTCCATGCCTACATGCCTGCTCAGGATGCCTCAACAAAAATGCATCCATGCCAAAGACCAAAAATGTAACATAGTCAGGTTTCAAAGAAAATTCCACAAATCCTCAAGTGAAGAACTCCACCTTTGGAGCTCAGAGCCTTTTCATGTGAAGCACTGCCACATAACTTGCAAGTCCACTCACTTATACCTAGACATCCAAAGCAAAATGAGGGACAAAGAAAAGCCCAGAATCATGTTGCTTCATGCAGCCAACACAGTAACAGGGACCAGGCAGGAAGACCCTCACTCAAGGGAGCACCTCTGTCCTCTTTCTTTTGCACTGCCCTTCCCCTTCAGGCTTCATCTCCATAGAGCCAAATTTAGTAATGTCAATTATCAGGCCTGTGAGTAGTGCCCTGTCCTAGGTCAAGCAGAAATCTCAACATTTCATCCACTCTGGGAACCTAAATAAAGCAACTGTGTCTAAGGAGAACAGCAACATAGGACATGTGGCCCCACTTTGCATGCACACTAGGAAGCAACCAACCACTGAAACAAAACCCAGGAAGCAAACACCCTCTCTCCTCACTGCCCCCTGCCAGGAGCTGCCACCATAAAACCTCACTGAATCCAGAAGTTCCATCGCTTCACATGGAGACAGAGATCTTTCCAAACAAATTCAGAGTACCATGAAAATGAAAGTCTACAAGACCAACACAAACCCAGATTTTAAATTTATTTTGTCTTTCAGTCAATCTCACAGATGTCAAAAAGAGTAAGAAAACTACTTCCATTCCAGGATTCTGATGTCACAGGTGCACTGCAGACAAGCCACAGAGGACTCTGGCCACAGAAAAAAGCACTCACAGCCACCAATGGAGATAAGCACTTGACAAGGGACCCACTTCCCAATGTGACCCTCCAAAGTTTTCTTTATCTCAACTGGTCTCATCAAGCCACACACCACAACAAATTGCACTTCAAATATCTTACATGCATAATCTTTTTGGTACCTGGGATCAAACTCAGGACTGTGTGCTTTCCAGGCAGGCATTTATGCCACTCAGCTGTCTCTCCTCAAGGTTATAAGCACTGTCTATATGTTGTGCTGCAGCATGGCCTGAGGCCCTGCCACAGCCAGGTCCTGACAGCCATACCAAGGTGGCCACTCCTCATTCCTGCTTGCATTCTGCCAGCTGGCTGGGCTCGTTCTAGGAATGTACGAAAATTACACCTTGGAGTTGATGTCAGCATCATCCTCACCTTACACCTCATCGCCTTCCAATGCCCCCTTTTTCCTTCTTTGCCTTCTTCTAAACTGTCATCATTACAAAGCCTTAATGATCATCTGTTAAAAAATGTATGATTACTCAACATATACATTGCCCTTGTTGAAAGATCAGAAGAGAAGTAAATTGAATAGGTTTATACATGAACAAACCTTAAAATGTAAACAGGATAATGAAAAGAAGACAAGGCAAGGGCTCAAAGTGAAGAAGACTGGAGAGACTGAGGAAACTCTCATCCCATGTCCATGCCTGAAGTTAGACACTGAACCCAACTCCCATGAACACTCACTTTTCCTCACAGGCACAGGCCCTCTGTCAACAGCCACTGTCTCCAGGGCCAGGGAGATAGCTCAGGAGAATAAGCGCCTGCCTGGCAAGCACAAGGTCCTGAGTTCAATCCCTGGTATGGCAAAAAAGAAAAAAAAAGTCACTATCTCCACTGGCACAGGAAGGAAGAACAGAGACAGGGAACAGAGCCCCAGGGTGCTCACATGGTCTGCTCTTCCCAGGGGCCATTCCATTGACACAGCAGAGGTAAATGTGAGCTCTGCTCAGTGCTGTATGGGAAGCAGAAACAAGACTACACGTGTCTATGGATCACCTACCTATATCCCATATCTAAGCACAGCCAATTAACAAGCACTAAACACTTCTGACTCCCAAATGCATACTGCAGGAGGCAACCAGAGAGGAAGACACACCCCTGTCCTTAAGAAATACAATATCCAACAGAAAGACGTACCACATGCTTCTGCACGGAAGATAGGCACTGTCCAAAACGCTACAGAACTGCACCTACAATCAGGATCTCCTAGCTCCTGTGGGCTTGTAGAAGGCTCCCTAGAGGAAGCTGAGGTCTGAAAGAAGGGTCACATGGTCAAGGCAAGGTACCCAGGCCCTGCTATGGAAGGAAGTTGTACATTCCCAAGGAGAAAAACTCAAGACATGGCAAATGCTGCAGGGAGCAGTGTCAGCTGCTTAAGGAAAGGAAACAGGGCCTGTGTTAGCACCACCCATAGGAGTATGGGACTGTATGCACTTAAATGTGTATGGTGTGAGCACATCGTGCCAATACAGCTAAGAGGGCCAAGGGTAAGGGATGGCCCTCAGGATTCTACCCTGGCTCTGCCTCTTTATGAGTTGGTGGATCACAGGTCAGTTCACAAAATGCTGGAAAGAAGGAAAAGTAAGAAGTTCCCTGGGCTGGCCAAATAGCTCAGAGGATTAAAACACCTACAAGCAGGCACAGGAGCCAGGGTTTCAATCCCCGGGCCTGCCATGCCAGCCCCACCCTAGGGCACACTGAGACAGCAATGGAGAATGGGTGTAGTGGCTCACACCTGTAATCCCAGCTCTTGGAGGCTGTAAACAGGTGGACCACTATGAGTCCAATCTAGTAGTGAGACCCTGAACACCCTGTAGACCCTTCCCTAAAAAAAAAAAAGAAGAAGAAGCCCCCTACATCTTGAGCAGAGCAAAAAAGCCACAGAGCAAATAATGAACAGCACCAACGGAACCTACCCATGCCACCACCATGCTCCTGCATCTCTACCTGGAAAGACTAGGCATTCTGGGAGCTAGACCTATCTGCTTTGCTCTGACTTCACTGAAGCTCCAAAGAGTGAATTCATCTAGGCAGCAACCACGGAGATCTTAATTCTCAATATTGAATGCTACAGGAGGTAAAGAAAATGCAACTGAAACACAATGCCAAAGTCAAGGGAAAGCAGATACTACATGCAAAGTAGAGGCTGCACTGCCATCCACAGTCACAGCAGCAACTTGCCTGGGTCATCTAAAATCCTAAGCATGCAACGGCAGCTATTCCACACCAAGGAGACACACAGTCACAGGGGATAATGCACACTTTAATACCATCAGTTACAAAAAGCCACAGTGCTTCAGAGGAGAGAAAGCATTGCTAATAGATGGACATACATTTTCTTTATTCCTCCTGGTGGGCTCAAGAAGATGGCTTTCCAAGTGAGGAGAGAACAGCATGGTCAGACCCACGTGTTACTGCAGGAATGGAGTGACCATCATCTGTTCTAAAGGAGCTTTAGGGACACATAGGAGTGCAAGCTGAGGAGAGGTACCCAGGAAGAATCTAGTCAGGATGGTGTAACCTGAAACTCTGTACTGCAAGCCAGGAATCTCAACTCCTCTGCTAAAACTCAAGGCCACACTTTTCATGAATGAAATCCTTCCTTTATGACTAAAGCCATTTGCTTTTCCAATTTTAGGGAAGCAAAGATGTAGAAAGGGGGCCGGGGAGATGGCTCAGTGGAATAAGTGCTTCCCTGGCAAACGCAAGGGCCTGAGTTCAATCCCCGGTTCTGAAAAGGGGGGAAAAAAAAAAAAAAAAAAAAAAAAGATGTAGTAAGAACAAGAACCTTCTACCTTTTGTGTACAGGTAAGCACATGGACACCCACACATTTGTTTAAAAGGTAACCATCACAAAATTCTGAAACAGGAACTGTTCCTCACGCTGCACAGAAATTGGTGTATCTATACCAGGCACCATCCTAGGATGCAAGAAGACTGCTTCCCCACAAGGCAAGGGAGCAGTCAGAAAGAGGCAGCAGGCAACAGGACAGATGTGTGGGCAAAGAAACACAGAAAGCCATCTAAGGCCCACACTGCACAGCCACAGTGGACAACAATGTGCTGCCCAGATCATCTTTCAGGGTGGAGTTACAAGCTCCCTGCATGCTACAGCACTGCCCTCTCAGGAAACAGCCTGCACTGGACAGAGTTGCCTCACCCAAAGTCATGGCCACTGCTGGGCAAAGTGCAGCTGCCACCCCCACAGGGGCACACAGATCCCACCCTTCACCACATAGCACAAATATTGCAGCCACCCAGCAGAGACCCGTGAGCTGGCAGAGGTCTCAAGTTCTAGTTGCTTAGCAAACAACTTCCCAGGGGCATCTACATCCACTTCCCAGATTGGGTTGGGCCTGGGGAAGGTCCAGCTCCTTGGAACAGAATGGAACAAAATGAGACAACACTGCAGAGCTAGCCCCAACTAGAGCTCCACAGGGCAGGCTAAGACTGCTTCTCTGGCTCATCTTGCCTCTTCCCCTTCCTTCAGTGGCTTCTCTGCATTAAGTACCACAGCAGAGGATGCTTCCCCAAGAACTAAGTAAGCACCCCAAACAAACACAGGACAGGCAGGCAACTGGGGCAGAAAGGCAGGTCTGAAGGAGAAGCTGCTAGGGTTCTCTTCTAATGTGCTCACTTCTAAGTGCTGAGGGGGCATCTCAGGGAGATGTCTCACAAGCAGTGAAGTAAAAGCAACAGAACTAAAAATCAACAGACTATGACTGAAACCCCAAAATAAAACCCAGGTACAGCATGGGCAGAGAGGCCTAGGAAGGAGCCCAGAAGGAAGACAGCCCTGGAATATGGGCAAAGATGCTCCTAAACCCATGGGAGCAACACAGGCCACCTCATCTTTGGTTCTGGAAGCCAGGACAGAAGTTACCCGGGAGGAGACAATTGTCAAGGGCACCAAGGGTCCCTGGGACCCTAGCTGTCTCATTTCTGATCAGGATGCTCATTACAGGGCCACCCTCACAAAACTTCACTGAGAAAACTTCTTGGGAGTTGTGTTCATCTGTGAATGTCATACTTTGGCACTACTATTTTATACAATACAGGCAGAGGAAGGGATCCAGGCAGGAGACTGAAGAGGAGGCAAATGGGCACAGCAGAGCCTGATACTCACCCACCAACAAAAAGCAGGGTGCAACATCATCTCCCCAACCCAAACCAGGGTCTCTGAGAAATCAGAAAATTCATAGTTAACAATATTCCAAAAGCAGGCCAGCAAGATAGCTCAGAGACCTAAAGCTCCTGCTTAGGCAGGCTTAGGTAAAGCACAGAGACCGCAGTTTGATCCCCAGAACCACGTACTGTGCCAGACCTGCCCACCCAAGGTGGGCTGAGCCAGCCACAAAAAAGAATAATATTCCAGAAGCAATGAACCCAGTAGCAATGAACATTTATTGTCCAGGTTTATAAATGCCATTCTCCAGAGAAAAGAACTAGAACTCCTTAGAGTAATGTCAGATTCCTGAACCTAGACAGGGAAGGTATAAAATGAACCTCAAATAAAGTCAAGAAAAATAACAGGAACATGTCAAAAGTGCATAGGAATCAGCCTGAAAGGCTTCTATGGGCCAAATTTGTAAGGTAGCAATGGATTAGAACCATTGCTGAAAAAATAAAGATCTCTAAGTCCATAAAACCACAGGGCAAAGGGGGAAACAAAAGGGAAAAAGAGAAGGAGAGGGGAGGGAGGGAGGAAATGAGAGAGAAAGGGAGGCAGGGAGGGAGGGAGGAAGGGAAGGAGGGAAAGTACCTCTATGTTTAAATGGTAACTATTAAATGTATAACTAAAGATGGAGCTAGAAAATCACCATCTGGAGCCAGCGAGATAGCTCAGAGGACTAAGCCCCTCCTTAGGCAAACACAGGGAGCAGAGTTCAATCCCCAGCACCACATGCCACACCGGTCCCACCCCCAGGCACACTGAGCCAGCCACCAAGACCAGGCATAGTGGTGTACATCTGTAATCCCAGCATTGAGAAGGCTGAAAACAGGAGGATCACTACAAGTCTGAGCTGCATAGTGAGACCCGGTACCAAATACAAAGGAAACAGACAAGGAAAAGGAAAAGGAAAGGAAAGAAAAGTTTGTCACCATCTAAGAAACATAAAATAATAACAACACAAGGAGAATTCTTCACTGAATACCAGAACTACTAAATGTGAGAGGGCACAAGAAGTTTACATAGAACCACATCTCATCTGTATGCCCTGGGAAACACCAAAACCTGAATCCACTCACCCTGATCCGAAAGGAAGTCAAGCATGGTCTGCAGAAGGAATGACAGGTGCCTCACGGACAGGGCGGGGTTCCCCATTCTTCGGGAAGCATAGACCAGTTCATGGAGGAGGCGCATCTGGACGGCAGCCCAGCCTCTGTGCGTGCCTGTGGGACAAGTCACAAAGGCCATGAAGAAAATACAGTAAACGATTTCAAGACAAATGCCCCAGCTTTCAAACTCTAGGACTACAAAAAAAAAATATTTGCTCTGTGTTTACTGATCCTGAAAAAGAACTCTGTAGAGTGGCACATTTTTCATACATCATAAATGTTTTACACTCTTTTCTGCAAAGACATAATTTCAACCATATCCCACTGAAATACTTCTGGTAACCTTAGCATGAAAGATTGGTTTCAATGGCATATATGTGCATTCCGAATATACATCTTCTCAAGAAAATACTGACGTGGACTGGAGAGATAGCTCAGGAGTTTAAGTGCCTGCCTGGCAAGCATAAGGACCTGGGTTGGATCTGGCACCAAAACCAGGCATGGTGGCACAAGCCTATAATCCTAGCACTCAAGAGGTTGAGATAGGAGGATCACCATGAGTCCAAACTGCACAGTGAGACCCTGTACCACATTAACCAATCAATAAATGAAAATGCTGACACGTGACAAGTTTTTATTATTATCAATAACCAAAGATATTTAATTAAAAAGAACAGTATTTCTCTAAAGCTTAAGAAAAATGCAGAAAGGTGGATAAACTATATAAAGAGATTAGCAAAGGACTTCTTACCATTGCTCCCTTCCAAAGGGCCTAGCACATTTGAAACTAAAGGTTGGAAGTTTGGCCAACCGAAAAATATCTCCTTAAGATTAAGAAACTTTACGTTTCCTATCCCATTTCCCTTTTGGCAACAAGTGCTAATCTAAATATCTTCCATCCTCAAACCCTGCATGAAGAAAACATGGTAAATGACTTCAGACACAAGTCTCAGACACAGAGGGTCTGATTCAAAGACATCACTGCTTTATGGTTTCCTTCAGCCACCCAGGGTTCCTTTCTCTGACGGGTGCTCAACACTAAGACCTGAGACCTCCACTGCAGCACGCCCCACAATGGGCAGGTGAGCATAGGCATTTTTGGAAGGCAGCTATGCTCACCACTAGCACAGGCATTTCTGAAGACTGTAAGATACGGCTGTATGTAGCAAGGCATGGTGGTGGGCACCAGCACTCAGGAAACTGGGACAAGTGTGTTACCATAACTTTTAGATCACAGGTTACACAGTCACTTCAAGGCAAACCTGAACTACAAAGCAACAACAACAACAAAAAAAAAAGATTCAGCCCTCCCACACCACGACACTATAATCAACCAGATTAGCAATTCACTGTTCTTGCTGATCTAAAACTTAGATTGTGACAAAAAGATAGTCAAGTGCATCCAGGCAGGCTCATAGAAACTATGCTCACTAAGGATGGGCTACAGCTCTGCCAATCAGTCCTCAAGGGTTTACTGAAGAACCCCATACAAGGTGGGACCTCAAGCAGGGCAAAGGACCTGCCACATGGGATTCAGATCCTTGTGAAAACCAGGCAGTAAGCTCTTGGGAAGTAAGTATTCCTGCAAAAGCTGTGAGGACACAGCTATGGTAATGATGGCAACAGCAGGTGGGAGGGAATGCCAACAGTAGCTGATTCAGTGGGTAGGTGAGAGGGTGGTGTGTAAGGTGTAGGCTCCACACAACACTGACGTGGTAACACACAACAGTTAAGACATGTCACAAAGCAATGATGCCTAAAAGCAGTAATTCATTTGCAGTGCTTTAGCAATTTATCATAAATTTTGTTAATGTTATGATTCAATAAATACAATGTAGAAAACATACAATGCTGACCTCTGACATGAGCTGTGAAATGATTAATGATCCAAGCTGTTCTCTTGTTTCATCAAGAAAGAATCCTCTGTTTATCAGATCTTTACTGATGCATTTATTGGGTAAAATTATCTGTTTATTTGTCAGAATTCCAATGCAAGTTATTAGTTCCTCCATCTGATGGCTGTATGTGTTATCTCTTATTACATTCCCAGAACAGAGCTGGGCATGGAACTAGGTACTCAATCAATATTAAAAGATGACAAGAAGGCTACTCCCCTCTCAGTGTGCAGGGGATATTCCTTCTTGTTCCCTAATCCTGGCTGTTTGCCCACCATTGCATGGACACCATTCAAGGGGCCTGTCCACTCAATCCCTATTGCCCTCTTCTCCACCCTCCCTACACAGCTGACCACTCTCATCTGTGTATCTGTACTGCATCATGCACAAATTTGGTCCAAGACAGACACAGAGA
Source organism: Ctenomys sociabilis (assembly GCA_004027165.1). Classification (NCBI taxonomy): domain Eukaryota; kingdom Metazoa; phylum Chordata; class Mammalia; order Rodentia; family Ctenomyidae; genus Ctenomys; species Ctenomys sociabilis. Next base: position 24,827 of record PVKA01018393.1, read on the forward strand.
GGCACCTCTAAGTGCACGCATTTGTTTCTCCATCAGTCCTTCACTGCTTTGGGATGTACGCTCTCTCCCTCTTTTTTTTTTTTTTTTTTTGCGAAACCAGGGATTGAACTTAGGCCCTTGCGCTTGCCAGGGAAGTGCTTACTCCACTGAGCCATCTCCCCGGCCCCAAATTCTCCTGTTTTCAAACATACACACTCAAATGTGTCAGGCTGAGACAATATGGCTTCTGGGATTTGCTACAAAATACTTCATCAAAGAGTAAATAAAGGAAGAAGGGTGAAAACATAGCCAATGTGCTATATTCTTGGTAACACTTTATTCTAAGAGATGGACTCACTATACTCTTCTCTAATCTTTGTATATCTAGAATACTTCACAATAACTGAGAGTCCTGAGGCTGATCAAACATGCACAAATGTCCCCATATGGCACTCCATGTCTGTTCCACTTCCAGAAATTTCCTAGGATACAAATGGCAGCACACTTCCTAAAGCAAAAGGGAAGAAAACAAAGCATACCCCCATAGCATTTCCATGTGGTCAAAAGAAGCAAAACAAATGTAAAAATGCAAAAGGAGATTTAAAGAATTAAGAAATCAATGTCATGACAAATCTAGTCATGTCTTCCAAAAGACCCAATTTTAGCTAATCTCAATACTACCATATCAAGAAAATTTTCTCACATAGAAATTGGACAAATATCACTCTGATGATTTTTTTAAATAGACAATGATCCAGCTCCTACCACAGGTGATTATGAGTAAGTCAGAGTATAAATTTTCTCAACAGTAAACACTGTGCAAGTCATAATGTCTATATGACTCAAAGTACTCCTCCTATAAAATATGAATTTTTTTCCTTAAGACAGATTTGTAGCATATGACTCAGTGATAAAAATTCTCAACACTTGTAATCAAAAAAGTTCACCAATTTGGGGGTTTATTATATACATCAACTACTGCCATTTAGCAAATCCACTTGCTATACCATAGGCATTCTCTTTCATAGGCGTTCCTAGGGGAGATTTAATCTCTTGTTCAGAAACAGGCTCAGCAAAAAGCACAATGTAAAATCTTCACACAGATTAACACTAATAAGATTAGAATGATAATATGAAGTCCTATAAACCAGCACACACACACACACACACAGCACACATCTGTGTTTCTACCTCAGCTCTCTATAGAACCAGCCAGTGAATATATTCCTTTCAAAAAAAATAGACCAAACACATCCTAGGAACACCAACAATCCAACTTCTATGTACAGGTACAGGATTTTAGTAGACTTCCATTTAATTCTCTGAAAGTGGTCCAGGGCAGTATTAGAGACGAGAGTTTGAAATGATTTCTTATTTTTTACTTGAAAGTATAAACAGCTGACATTTACATTTTTACTTCATTTGATTTCATTCCCCATACTCTTGTTCTTTGGCATCTTTTAAGAAAATGATGATGAATATCCCCTCCTCATACAGAGTCCAGTAAAAAGTATCTGGAAGCATACTACTTATTTCATTTTTCAAAAGGATTATGTTTCATTCAAAAGACTTACAAATTAAGAGCAAGAAACAAATTCCACTCAATAAATGGCTACCACAGTGCTATGGCAGCTGCTCACAAGGTGTGCCCACACATGATAGGTATTTACTCCAGGGCCAGCTGGGCAAGGTGGCCAAAGAGGCCTCCACTCTCACTAGGCTGACAGGTGACTGTGAGGTGGGTGCTAAGTGATCACAATAAGTGTTTCTAAGGGGACTAACAAGTTATGAAAAGTGAAAGAAAAAAAAAAAAAAACAGGAATAAATGAAAGGCAAAAATAAAAGGATTACATTTAGGTAGAAGGAACCCTAGGCAACCTCTCTGAAGAAAGAGCACACAGCCAGGACCTGAAGATGATGGGGAGTTGGACAGGTGAGAAAGTACACTATGGGAAGGAAGGGCACACCGCAAGGAGACCTCAGACCAACAAGGATGGAGAGGATGGTCAGGACACACCCTGCCTAAAGCCCAGAGGGCCTGCTTTACCCAGAGGCAAGCCTGACATTATATTCAAAGAACAACATCTATCAGAAGCATGCCACAGGAAGATTCCAAATATACAGCATACACAAACTTCTTAAAACATTTTCAAGCCAGGCGTGGTGGCGCAGGCCTGTAAGCCTAGCACTCAGGAGGCTGAGGCAGGAGGATTGTTGTGAGTTCAAGACCAGCCTGAGCTACAAAGTGAGCTTAAGGCCAGCCTGAACTGCATAGTGAGACCCTGTCTCAAAAAGACAAAAAAAAAAAAAAAAACATTGTCAACTTGCAGAAAGATAGCAGACTGATGGCAGCAGAAAAACAGCCTTTCTGAGACTTGGTATCCAGATACTAGAATATAGCAACATGATGAAGAAAAGGAAGGAAGTAGGTCCCCAAAATCCAGAAAGAATCTGAAAAACTGAATTCCATGGGGAGACTGCAGAGAGACTTTAATGATGAAGAAGGAGGAGGTGGAAAGCTTTCTGTCTGAGCTCTTGAGGACTAGGGATATAGCTGGATCAGAATGTACATACCTGGCAAGTGTAAGGTCCTGAGTTGGAAGGAAGGAAGGAAGGAAGGAAGGAAGGAAGGAAGGAAGGAAGGAAGGAAGGAAGGAAGGAAGGAAGGAAGGAAGGAAAATGAATGAATGCTGGATAACTGTCTGAGCCCTGATTCACTGCATGGGAGGGGCAGCTCGAACCAACAGATACATGGTGACTACTGGTGACCCCAGAGACCTCCACAGATAAATGCACCAGTGAAATGGAGCAATACACACAGCAGACTGCAGTGGCTGAGAGGGCAACTGGCCAAAACCCATCTTGAAGAGGGACCAACTGAGCTCAGAACTTACACAAGCTGTAGGCGGGCTCCATCTAAGGCTACCAGTATCAGGGGAAGGCTGCCAAGTTCCAGTTGGCAAAAGGTCAAGAACCGAGTTCAAGCTGGCAGGACACAGAGTGTTTCAGGCTCAATAACTTGGGTTCTAGCCTAATATCCAGAAAACAAGGGCCAGGGAGATGGCTCAGCAGAGTAAGCATTTCCCTGGCAAGTGCAAAGGCTTCAGTTCAATCCCTGGTTCTGCAAAACAAAAATAGTGAAGCCAGAAAACAGCCTGAACTTCAGTGGAACTAAGAATACAGGCTTGCTGAGATTATCCACTTCCCACTGTAAACTTGTTGCTGACTTGGCTAAGATTAATCAACAGAATCTTGACTGACTGCCTACTTTGTCTGCCAAACACAGCATAGTCATGCCTTGA